>JASPKZ010010659.1:452500-530553 GCA_030220185.1 Diploptera punctata
GTCGCGTGTTGGACAATAATGACATAAAACAAAGTGGCGAGCACAAACTCTTTTCTGGTATGCAGAGACGAAGTCAATAATTACAGTGCAAACAAATTACCGGAGAGAATATGGAAAAAATACACCTGATGGGAAGACCATTAAGGCACGGCTTGAGAAGTTTCTGGCGACTGGAAGCGTTAAAAAAGAATCAGGAGGTGCTCGTACACGTGTTTCAGAACAAAAGATTGAAGAAATGGTGCACATATAGAGGTGTTTTAATGTGTAGCAATGAAAATTCTTTGAGTTCCTGTTTCGTTTAATACCAAACTCATTTCATAATTCCGCATACTTTTTTAGGCATACTTTGTTGTTATGATTAATTAAAACGTGGGAGGTTTAAATGGGACACTCTGCATAATAATAATGATTTGTTTATTCTGGCAGAGTTAAGACCATAAGGCCTTCTCTTCCACCCAACCAGCACAAATTACAAGTATATATTTAACAATATAGATTAAACCTATTACTCAAAATAATTTACAATTTCTCTTGCTAGAACATGAAATTCTCTTCCAACTTATATCAGGGACTGTCAAACTTTAACATCTTTCAGAAACAAATTGCATTTTTTTTATTAACTGACATAAACATCTCACTGATAGTATTTTTTTAAACAATTAATAATTTAATTTTCCTTTATCCAATAAAAATGGGATTAACATTTATCAATATTTCTACCCAATCCCTTATATAGGTCAGTATGTAGGGCCTAAACGGTAGATTAACTCATTATAGTTTGTTATTACTTTCTTCGTATTTTTATTATTATATTTTTCTTCATGTGAAATAGATTCGAATTTTTCTTCCATTGTATATTTTTTTTCATTAGTTTTAATTTTAATTATCTTTAACTTTATTGTATAATTAATCTTATTTTTATTATTGTCCAGCTAATCATTTAGTATCTAATATCATTGTCATTTTTGTACTTGAATGTAACATATGTCTGTCCTGGTGAGTGGAAGAGAAGGCTAATGCCCTTAACTCCACCAGGCTAAATAAATAAATAAATAAATAAAAATAAGTTCGGTAAAGCCGATTATATAGAGTGTAGGAAATAACCATGACTACAATTTATATTGTAATGTGTGTGTGTCTGTTAATGCTCTATTGGCCGCAATTTTGGTTTCATTCAAACCAAACTTGGTATATAGTAAATAATTAGTAAAAGTAAAGCCGAGTTCGTTTCAACAAAATTGAAGCAATAAGTGCAGGAGTTCACCTGCAACGAAAATTTAATAATTATTATTCTCCTAGCGGTAGCAATTTTCAATATTTCAGAACGAAACTTAGCATATGCTATTAAAATAACCCGAAGAAGGTTTTCTCAAAATTCAGCGAAATTAGAATTGGGAGTTTACTGAAACCGAAATTAAAAATTTGCTCTTACAACCGCCTTGTTTGATTCTTCGGAATGTATTCCACAGAATTTACGATTTGATTAACCGTTAAATTGGCAATGTACCCTATAAGATAAATTAGTTTAATTTATTTAATATTTTAATAAAGTAGTGGTAATATGAATAGATACATATTATTAAAATTGGTGTCAAATTATATAACAATACACAAATAGATAATAAAAACTTACAATTGTATATTATATCTGTTTTCTCTGCAGTCCGACACTCTTAAATAAGTTGGTATCAGAAAATAAATTTCTCCAATTTAACAAAATGAATAGGCCTATTTATTTATTTAAAGCCAACGCTCAAAATTTTGTGGAACAATTTCCATTTATATTCTTGTATCCCAATATATCTGTCTATTTGTCCCATTCCAAATTTACTGTAGTGCACTATATGACAGAAATGACGTTTTTACGAGCTGTTAAGGGATGTACAAGACTAGCTATAAGGAACGAAACTGTAAGAGAAAAATTAGGAGTAATGCCAATAATACATCAAATCTATAATTACAAGAAGCGATGGACTGAACACCTTGCAACGAATGGATAACAACATATTTCCGAAGTAGGCTTGGATGTACAAACCACGAGGGATAAGAGATCATAGCAGACCAAGAAAAATGAGGAGTATTGAGCCGGAACAGACTATGGAGCCTATACCATGAAGATGATGATGATGCACCATATTTTCTCTAACTAACTAACTCACTGGCACTATCGAACCGATAGGTTCATGGCCGCGCGGACATAACCTCTCCTTACATCCCTATCCTGAGCTAATGTTTTCCAATCATTCCCTGTATAATCACTCTATTTCTCTCAAATCATTGTTAATGTTATTCTCCCAACTCGTTCTAGGTCTACCAACAGAGAGTTTTTTTCCTCTGGTTTCCCTACAAGAAGCTTCAATGTACGTCTTTCATTCCCCATTCGTGCCACATGTCCTGCCCATCGCAGTCTACGGGCAACTGTTCTTATTAAATCTGGCTTCCTATGAAGACCATATAGTTCGCTGTTATGTAGTCTTCTCCATTCGCCTGTCTGTTCGTCTCTCTTTGGTCCAATTTTTTTTCTAAGAACTTTAGTGATTCAAAATTGACTTTACAACTTTACAAGCTTATAGAAATTTATTTAGAAGACCTACATAATTGGTTTTAATGTCATATGATAGCACAACTCATCATGTTTTCACCGACATAGTTTCATAGTACCTAGTTCTCTCACCGCGTGCGCTAACGTAGTTCATATCAAAATGGCTGCTTTCACAGGTGCCGAGCGTGCTCGTTGTGTGTTTTTGTTCGAAGAAACTAAATCTGCGACAATTGTTCAGTGTAGATTACGTACCCAGTATGGTAAGGATCCTCCTAGCATATCCAGATAAATCGTACCGTTGATAGTTTTTTCTTGGAAAAAGAAGGGGCCGTACACTTTAGTTTTACTTAGGGCACAAAACACATTCACTTTCGGGCTGTCACGTACGTGTTGCAGATGGAGATGTGGAGGTTCAGAGCCCCAGATCCTGCAGTTATGGGTATTTACTTTGCCACTGACGTGGAATGTAGACTCGTCGCTGAAGATTACGTGGTTCAAATACGTTTCATCTTCCTCAATCCGACCAAGCATTTCTGCACAGAAATCACGTCGAACCATCTTATCATTATCAGTAATGTATTTGCACCATCGAAAATCGGTATGGTTTCAAGTGCAAACGTCTCCGTAGTATGCGCCAAATGGTTGGTTGTGAAATGCCAGTCTCACGTGACGCACGCCGCGTTGATTTCCTAGGGCTCCGAGCAAAGTTATCCCTCACTTGTTCAACCACAGCTTCAGCCGTACGTGGACGGCCAGTACGCTTGGAATGACTAACAGAACAGCCAGTCCTAACAAATGTTTGGTGCCAAGAATAAATTGTTGGCCTGCTAGGAGGATCCTTACCATACTGGGTACGAAATCTACGATGACACAATTGTCGCAGATTTAGTTTCTTCGAACAAAAACACACAACGAGCACGCTCGGCACCTGTGAAAGCAGCCATTTTGATATGAACTACGTTAGCGCACGCGGTGAGAGAACTAGGTACTATAAAACTATGTCGGTAAAAACTTGATGAGTTGTGCTATTATATGACATTAAAACCAATTCTGTAGGTCTTCTAAATAAATTTCTATAAGCTTGTAAAGTTGTAAAGTCAATTTTGAATCACGGTGTACTCGTAATCTCCTTTCCTTCCTTAAAGTAAGAGTTCATGTTTCGCATCCACATAATACGAGTATAACTGGTAGAATAATAGTTTTATATATTTTTAGTTTAATGTTTTTCTCAGGTGTGCAAAATAGATATGTATTCCATAAACTACCGAAATGATGGAATTCGCTTAGTTTACGCAGTTACTCCGTAACGTACTTTATTTTTAACCTTCTGCACTAATTTGCCCCAAAGTTGTGTGTGATTTGTATGTATCAGGAGAACACTATATCCAAGAATCACAAAGTTAAGTAATACGTGCTTTAGGTGCTTGTGGTTCCGGCCGCCTGGCATCACAGCCAACTTGTGGTAAGTTGGGGCTTGTCTTGCAGATCATGTTCTGTTCATATATCTACGTAAATTTAATGAGCGTCACTACTTGGTTGAAAGGATGACAAGGATCTTAGATATTATCACGCTTTACATCCAAGAATAGGAAGTTAAATCAGTTTATCTTAGTAATCTACATAATCCGACATAAATGTATGTCCTACGCGCGGAGATAACAAAGGCGGTTTACATTTATTCTCAGAGCAAGGCTTAATGTCACCTGCAGAACACGGGGTAGATTAAACTTGTGTTCCAGAGGGAGGCTTCTTGCTTAGAATTTTAAACATCTGCATGAAGGATACGTATTTTATTACTTTATGATAAATACACAATTCTAAACATTTATTTGGAAATGCTTAAGATTGGAATACTTAATGCGACCAACAAGTGAAGAAGAGAAAATCCTATTATAATGGAAATTAAGGATATTGTGTATTTGGTAAGCTATTTAAAAGTAATCATTAGGCCATTTTGAAGCGATTTAAGAATAACAATTGAAATATATGAAGCGACAATTCCATGAAGTCCATGAGTCACATGTACTTTTCGACTCGTTCAGTTTCATAACTTACTTACGTGATCATAATAATCATCATCATCGTCCTTCACGGATTAGGTCTTTGCCTGTTCCGATCTCACATCTCTTCAACCCAGCGCTTTCTAGGTCGTCCCACCAATCTTCGCCCTCCAGAGTTATATAGTAGTGCCATCTTTGGTATCTCATCCTCTGTCATTCTTTGCAGATGTTCTATCCTATTGTTCGTGTTCTATTTGTTCAAGAAGTGGTTGTACTTCTAGTTTAGTCTAATATGTTCTACTCTTGTACAACCTTTCACAGCCCGTAGGAATCTTATTTCCGCTGCCTGAATTTTACTTTTTTCTTTTTTTCTTCAGGACCCATGCCTCACTTCCGTACATCGCCACTGGTAGTGCCATTGTTGAATAAAATCTTAGCTGCGTATCCTTTCTAACTTTGTTCCTCAGTGTTCGTCTGATTGTTCCACAAATATATTGAAATTGCTGTAATTTCTTATTAATATTTTGTTCTTCTTCGTAAGTTACATCGCAACCCAAATGCTGGAAGTGTGAAACCTGTTCCAACACTTTATCTTCTATTACTATTTTTATTCTTACTGGGTACTTTCCATGGAACGCCATTACTTTAGTTTTTGATTTCGAAATTATATTTCTTACATATATTATTCAATTGATAGACTGCTTTTTTGTAGCCTGACCTCTCTGTCAAAAATTAATACTACATCATCTGCAAAACATAATGCTATCACTTACAGTATATGACAAAATGTAATTATAGTATGATATTTATTCATCATATTGCAAAGTTATACATTCGTATAAAACTGTGAATTTAATATCGCATACTACTTCCACTATGGTGTAGGGGTGTCTCACACAGAGGTCCAGTATAGTATAAGTCAGGTTTATGCTCTCCTAAAGGCAAATTACTGGAATTTCCGATCACAATATCCTTGAAAAAACACCCCACTCATAATTATGAGCAATACTCTTCGTTCGTTAATGATTTCTGTACGTTGTTTATCACTTGAGAGGGCTTCTCGCGCTACCGAACCCATACTCAGGACCCTTGGTTGAGAAAAAAGCTGTTCTCTCTCTCTCTCTCTCTCTCTCTCTCTCTCTCTCTCTCTCTCTCTCTCTCTCTCTCTTTATTTTAGTATAACCTCTCTTTTGCATGCCACCTGTGTATACAGGGACACGACTTGATTTTTATCTCTGGATCACACACATATTTATTTGACCACACAAAGACATAGAGAACCTCCCTAGATAAGTTAACTCAATGCCAAGGGCAACTCGGAGACAACACTAATATTTAAGACAAGCAACACGATTCATTCACATTAAAAAGACGAATATATTGTGGATGATTGTGATGGCCAGATTATATTCGGGGAACATTTGAACCTTAAAGTTTCCCAACATTTGTCATACAGGTGAGGAAACTTGTCACGACCGGATCGAATCCCAGTGCACTGCATGCGAGGCATCGTTACCTGAAGACCACAGTGGTGAGCAGAATCCCTGTTCTAGGCTATAAAAACTCTATTTAGTATAACTTTTTAGGTTGGAGAAATCATCAAGTATTAATTCCTTATTTTTAAAAGAACATTACTTGCACTTTTTCATAATTATTTAAATATACGATGTGGACAGAACAAGGCTGTAATCCTAATCTTTATCCAAGTTAAGGTTTACATGATAAATTATTTTTAATGACACGTGGGACTTTTCCCACGTCAAATTCAAATTAAAAACTGAGGGTTACTTTTTTTTCTGGGCGGCCATTTAAATCTTAAAATGTTTATAAATATAGTACTATCAAAAATAAATTTCATTTAAAAACTAGACATAACATTATTTAAAACGCATATGCAGTTATCCAAGACAATATTCCGAGAAGGCCTGGATTCTAGAATAGTTTTATATCACACTAGCTAATACCCGGCGTGCGCTACTACGCCTAAATAAATGAAAATTAATGTGTTTTTTTATGCTTAGTTGAATAAGTAAAAGGAAAAATAATTATACATTTATATTTTTAGATACCCCGTGCTGATTTCCCGGCATTGCCCGGGAATCTACTTATCCCGATCTTCTTGACATAAATAAGCTGAAATACGAAAAGTAATGTGCTTTATGATTAGTTAAGTAAGTAAAAGCAAAAACGTATATTGTAATTATTTTAGATACCCCGTGCTGTTTATCCGGCATTGTCCGGGAATTTACTCATCCCGATCTTCTTGGCATAAATGAGCTGAAAGACAATAATTAATGTACTTCTTATGATTAGTTCAATAAGTAAAATGAAAAATAATTATAAATGTATATCGTAATTATTTTAAGATTTCCCATGCTGATTACCCGGTGTTGCCCGGGAATCTACTTATCTCGATCTTGTTAGCATAAATGAGCTAAAAGACAAAATTCGTTATTGTGAGTTATCCGCAAAAGAATACTCGCCTGGTGCTGCTATGCTTGCACAGGAATCTGCGTACTTGTCTCGATCTTCATGGCATCAATGAAAGACAAAAATGGTTATCGTGAGTTATCCGTAAGAGATAAAAAAGATATGCTGTCGCGGACTTTTCTGTAGAGCTTTTTGAGATATTCAATTCTGTGTACATTAATTTTGTGTATCCGTTATAGTTTAGGCAGCCTAAGCCATTTAAGCGTCCATAGAGCTACTTTTTTCGCGATTTCCACTACAAAGGACAATTTTTAAGGGTGTAGGAGTTGAGTCTCACAACTCTCTTGTAGCCTATGTTCATCCCGGAAATCTCCTGAACTTTTGTAAAAAGCCCCCATCACAATCGGATCGACGGTATGGCTGCGCATACAGTACGAACTAACAAACATTTTTATATATTAGACTAATACAAATTCTATACAATTATACTATTTTGGATTTTTCTACATATTTACATGATATGTGCAGAACCAATATGGTTTATTATATGAAATGCATACAATTTTCATCGCATAAAAAAATGAAATCATTTGCATGTAATTTAAACGAACTAAACTTTTTTATATCAACCTCCCCAATTAAATAAAATCATATTTCAGTAATTACAATTTATAAAATGTATTCATTAAAACAAATTGAAGAGTTCCCTGCGGTTACTGAAATTTCCCATTAATGTCTGTATAAAATAATTATCAAATACATTTCACTAGGAATAATAATGAAATCAGGGTAATGTTGCAATAGATGAACCCCTACGAATGTTTGCTTACAATTGATTAATGAGAAATATAAAACTCATAAGGCTATTTATAAAGAAAAAAATAATTGGAAGGATACATTTTATAGGCCTTTATTTTAAAAATTATATTTTAAAAATCGCTTATGGACAAATTGAAAAAGAAAACCTGTTTCTTCCAATTGTTTAAAAGTGTTAGAAATTATGTTAAATCTTCATTTTAATAGTAAAAGGTTAAAATATTAAAATACGTATCCGATATTTCTAATTAAAATTCAGTTTAATCACTACGTCACTTTTATCACTTTGAAGGTTTTTAAGAAATATGATCTATTATAAGAATTTAAAATGGTACCAAATGTCTTCGGTTATTTAATACAGAGGGTTCAGGTTGTTGTGTGTTCTCATTCAACAGGTTTACATTCTTAGCGTTTTTATTTTTTATATTTTGATTTTTTAAGAATGTTAAATTTATAGTTGTTAATCTCTCTGCAATATTGGCATTGTGTTATTCAATGCTATGACCAATTTCTATTATGTGTTTAGCAAGGCTGGATTTCTTTATATTTAAAACATCAATTCATAGAATTTATATTAAAGTTTCAGGTACTTCTACTGATGAAAAATTTGTCACAACTATTGCATTCAAGTTTGTAGACTCCTTTATTTTCTTATATGTGTGTGTTGAGAAAACCAGCTATAATGACTGGGGGACTCGACTTGCTGACCACATGTCTCCCCTACACTGGTTAGATGATCATCTACCTTCGTGATTGACACGTGTGGATGTGAGACGAGCAGCCGTCTGGTAGGCTAAGGGCTTCTAGGCCTGTCGCGCCATGGAATTATTATTACATATATAAAATAGGTTACATATGGAAAGCAACGGGAAGTTACTCCTACAATTCACTAGTAAAGCTGTAAGCATAGCATGTAAATGATTGCAGTGAAGGATCTGCCCTCGGGCAGAATTACTATGGATGGATGGATATATATAACCTAACTTATATATGTGTATATACACGGTGTATCAAAAAGGATGGCGCAAACTTACATGGTTGAAAGTACACGATAATAGAAGCGACTATGTCCCAGTAAACATGGGTCCGCAAACGAGCCGTTTGCGAGATGATTACGAATGTATGGTTACAAGCCGCCACTGTCGTCATTGTTTGTAACATCGTACGGTTTACTCCTTGCGCACTTCAAGCCATCCTATATGATCTTTGTTTACAAAACTGAACAATGCCGAGAGGTGGAGTCGTAGTCAAACCATGCACGCAGAACGTACAGGACGGATACTGTACACAGTCTCAAAAGGTATCAGTCTCGTCTGAGGAGTGCCACTTGTGCTGTGTTGTAGTTACAATGGAACCTCACAGTAACGAAGAGTATGCGGATATGCATATCATGTACGGTAGGGCTAATGTCAATGCACGGGAGACTGCACGCTTGTACCAAGAAACATATCCTGATCGAAGACACCCCGAAAGTCGTACATTTACAAGGGTCCATCGGCGCCTGAGAGAAAATGGGGGTTTTGCACATGGCAGAGCAGTAGGTAGACCTGCTCGCATTACGTCTGAGGTTGAGGATATGGTGTTAGAAGCAGTACAGCTCTCTGCAGGAACCTCGACGAGAAGAATTGCCACACAAGAGCCTGTACTAAGCCACAGTAGTGTATGGAGAATTTTACAGCGCAATTTACTGTACCCTTACCACCTCCAACGAGTTCAATGTCTCAATGATGCGGACTTTGTTCGTAGAGTGATGTTTTGTCAGTGGATGCAACAACGGACTGTAGTCAACCGTCGTTACGCATGTAATATTTTATTTACAGACGAAGCAGGATTCACACGCGATGGTCTTTTTAATGATCGTAATACACATTTTTGGTATGAAATAAACCCACATGATGTTCATGAGTCACCACATCAGCACCGTTTCTCACTGAATATGTGGTTATGGGTACTAGGCGATCATCTCATTGGGCCACACATTCTTCCACGAAAACTTAATGGACGGAGGTACCTTAGGTTTCTGCGGCGTCATCTTCCAGGATTGCTTGAGGACGTTCCCCTTCATCAAAGTCGGAGTTTGTGGTACATGCATGATGGAGCTCCGGCACATTTGCTGCTGCTGTGAGACGGCACCTATCGCGCAGATACGGCCAAAGATGGATAGGTCGAGGCGGATCTGTACCTTGGCCTCCAAGATCACCTGATCTAAATCCTTTGGATTTTTGTCTGGGGTCACCTAAAAAGCGAAGTGTACAGCACACCCGTTATCACGGTTGAAGAACTGTACATGCTTGTCAAGAATTCAGAAATGATCCAGGGGTTTTCAAAAGGAATTCGACATCCATTGCAGACACGAGCACAGATTGCATCCAGATGCAAGGAAGACACTTCGAACACCTACTTCAATAGGTAACCCATAAGTGAAGTGAACTGTGAAATGTGAACTAAATGAGATGAAAAATTAATAGTAAAGTCTAAATTCAAATTAATTTGTACTAACTAGGACGATGTTTACAATAAAGTCAGTGGCAGCTTGTAATCATACATTCGTAATTATCTCGCAAAAGGCTCGTTTTCGGACCCATGTTTCCTGGGACATTGTTGCTTCTATTATCGTGTACTTTCAACCATATAAGTTTGCGCCATCCTTTTTGATACGCCCTGTTATATATATATATATATTATATATATATATATAATGACGGAAAATATGGCTCTATTATATTTTCATATAGAACGTTTTGTCTCATCTTGGTTTAAGTAATTTCATTACATTTTTTTATATTTAGATATTCGCACCTACTTCCATTATGCCTTGACATAGAACATTGACGGGTCGGAGTGAGAGACAAAGAAGAAGGGATATATATATTCCCGAACACATAATAAGAGACCAAATGCAAATTTAAATAGTATAAATAGTATACAATTATAAAATGACTCGTTATTGTTTCTTTTAAATATGGCTTAGCCAAGCTATAACACGTATTTCCTATCGTTCGTATTTTTAAAATAAGTCGAAAACCAATGCATAATGGCGTATTTGTGACAAACTTAAAAAAAACTAATGAATTGTGGTCGAATTTGAACCGCTGGGCGACCACTAGTTATTATTAAAGACATGTATCCAAACTTCGTACAGAGTGTGCTACAGTTTATGTATAAACAGTTAACGGTACATGTTTATTTTGGAAAGCCTCCTTCTGTTTGGTTCGTTCCTCAACGAAAATCCATTACTTCTATCTCCACCCGCCATTTCCCGCCACAATTATATTGGCGTATTCTATTTTTTTGGAATAATGACTTAGCGGGCCCGGGTTCGATTCCCGGTCGGGACAGGCTCCTGGGCGAGACTTTTTTTTCGGGGTTTTCCTCACCTGTAAGACAAATTTCAGGAAGCTTAGGGTCCAACCGTTCCCGAAAATCATCCGGCCATCATCATCATCCTTATCATTATCATCATCATTATCCTTCACCGGTGTGGAAAGCAACGGGAAGCTACCATACCTACAATTCCCTAGTAAAGCTGCCAAGCATAGCATGAAAATGCTATGATTGCAGTGAAAGACCTGCCTTCGGACAGAATTACATGGATGGAATGTTATTTTACTGTTAGTTTTATAACTGATTTTGATATTTTTATTGTACTTTTTAACGATTTATAGCTAGTTTTATCATTTCATTTCATGTATAAATAAGTGTTATCTAATTACTTTTATTTTCATTATTTTCTCTACCCAATTTGGTTAATTTTTCGTTGTTGTTAATTATTTCTTGATTTGTCTGTTTATAAGTTCCATAAATGTTATGTAATTCAGTTCCTTATTATACTTTATTTTGTTTAAAGACAACTTCAACATTCTATTTATAAGACTGATAAAGGTGCTTTTTTATTGAAGAGGGTGTCGTCATTTGTTGTGTATAGCTGTTGTATTGCATGTGGGTTGTCTCTAGATGCTTATGTCTAAGTTATTGCTATTTAATGTTGAGTGATTGTTAGATCTAGAAGTGACCACCTCAACGGTAGTTCATTATCAAATTTAAAATAATTGATTTTAATAGTATTTATTAAATAAGAATGGACAATGCAGATTGCACAGATGCTAAATGTTAAAACTAAGCGCTTCCTGTATTTATATGAGCTGGTAAAATTTCAAAAATTATATTTATACAACGCATTTTAAAGAATTCCATGTGCGTAAAAATATGTTATTGAAATATATTACGAATTCTACTAAAGGACAGTCATGTATTAATAGGAAGTCGGATACCGTTGCCGATGGAAGATCAATTAAAATGATTTGGACTATAATTACGGTTAAATTATAAGTCTACCCCGGACAAATGTGTCTTGAAGTTGTAACGAGAAGATAGGGGGTTAAAATGAGGTCTTAACTCTCAAGTTGTGGATTTTCTTCGTGGGAATAAGGCGAAGAGCGAACCAAGAACCAAGGGGGCCTTCCAAAACATACACTGATGTCAATAAAAAAATATTTACTAATAAAGTGTAGCACATGAGCGATCAATTGTTACACTGTTCACATACACTATCCCTAGTATGGATATATCCTCAACTAATGGTATTCCGGTACTTTTTACTCCGGCAATTACAGTTGCTAATAGTGGTCAATTTCACTAATATACTGACGAATCTATCGCGCTTTGAGACTATTAATTAATAACTGGTCTTCATTCGACATATTGAAATATATTCTGTGGATATAACACGCGAATATTACAGGATCGCCTGTAATGCGATCAGCACACTGATGGTTTTAGATTAACTTCAATTTGCCGCTACTTTCCAGTAAATCACTTTTCTAAGCGGCTAATAGGTCGCTCGCCTGCGATCGGCGATATATGTGTCCGCACTGCCGCGGGACTCGCTCAACAACACTCCACTCCGCTCGGGAGTCCTACCCAGAGTACTCTCTCATTACTTGGAATATATCCATACTCCTTCTTAAGAACACAATTTCCAAAACCAATATTCTGATTGGCTGGAACATACAATCAACATATATAATAAACGCCTTACTCACAGAATAACGCCCTTAATATTTAATTATGAACTCTAATTGGATACTAGAGTCCCTACTCTACTTAAACATGAATCTCAGAGAAATCATTGGTCCCGTATTTCCAGGGTGTGCTTTTCACACGGCTCATGAGTAGTTAGGCCCAACTTACAATAGTGTTAACGAGGCCGGAAGTCGGTCATTAATTTAAACAAAACTGATGGACATAGATTTTGCTACTGTCTCCATCTCAATAGCACCGAAGACTGACCGTCATTTATCTTAAGGGAAGGATCATTTCTATAGCCGGACAAGGGACATTTCAGAGTTTCTAGCAGTGAGACCGTTTTTACAAAATTACCAATTCGCTACGGCTGTAAAACAATTTAAGTCTACACATGTGTTGGTTTTAAACTTGAGATACAAAGACAGAAATGTCTTCTTTGATATTTACTCAAGCGTAACAAATTAAGTTAAAGGTTCTCACGAGACCTCTCGGACAGTGTAACTAACTTTAGTTGAGCCCGTTTATATGTGTCAATTAAGAAAAGCTAATTGCCACAGATAATTCGGCTACAAAGTTCATATTATCACTGAGGTAAGAAACGGAAATAAAACCTCAAACAGGAAAATATGCTTATGTTTTTACGGTTGGATCGCTGGAAGTCGTACTCCATTTATGGCAACTCTACCTTATTCCGATTAAAGCATGATCAGGCCAACAAACATATGAAAAGTCCGTCACGTAGGTACTGTGTAAACTAAGCGCATTCCTGAAAAGTCGAATTTATCGTCCGAATGTTTACTGGTTTACGGATTTTTGTTTTCCTTTTAAATCAATTCGTATATAATGCGAGAAAATAAAAATGGCGGCTACAAAAGGGATTTTTAAATTTAATTTTTTTCACGTAAACCGTTACTTATAATGATCGAATTTATCTGATTTTTGGAGAATGCCTTCTATTTATCGAGTCTCATTATACAATATCGAAAATTGTGCCGCTAGAGAAAGTTTAAAATTTTCGCTTCAGGTCTAATGTTTTGATTATCGAACTCGAACATACCTTTCTTAGGAGAAGCGATTAAAATGCTAGCCAAAATATCGGCGGTGCGTTCTTTGCCTGGCTGGTCTAGGGATGATACCCTCTGTAGAAGTTGTCGCAGAGAGCACGAAACCCTTGCACACGTCCTTGGGACCTGTTCGTTTGGAAAATCACTGAGAAACATTCGGCACCACAGTATTCGAAATATGATGGCAGAAGCCTTGCGAGATTATGGATACACAGTTTATGAGGAAGTTCATGGTGTGGTCACTAATGGAAGTAACAGACGAAGAGATATTATTGCATTTAGACCATCTTCTAAAATTGATATGATATTAGATCCCACAGTCCGTTTTGAGACTCATAGTGGCCAACCTGAGGAAGTTGACTGTGAAAAGAAAACCATACATGAGCCAACAATTGACTATTAAAAAGATAAATACCAATTAGATAGTATAACTGTCACAGGATTGATGATCGGGGCAAGAAGTACTATACCAGAATTCTTAGCTAAATTTTGGAGTTCCTTAGATTTAGACAGGGTGTATCTGTCTAAAATTGCCATCGCTGCCATTAGAGGATCAATTTCAATTTTAAGAAACCACATCTACAAAATTTCTACTTTATAGTATGTATACTTCAGTTAGGCCTACAATTTGATTTTTTAAATGTATTTACAAAATGTATTTCACCAATTTCAAAAAAATAATTTTCTGTATCACTTTGTTCTTGAGGCAATCCTCTAATGAGGAAAGTTGTATATAATAAATTATTATAGGAATTATCGAGTACGATTTCGAAAAAAATTGGTGACGCTGGAGTGTAAACAAACACATAAATACGTATATATATATATATATATATATATATATATATATATATTGATGGTAATTTTCAGTCTACTAGAAAGGATCGATTAAAATATGTAAAACTTTTTTTAACTCTCTGCAAGAGAACAAACCCAATAGATTAATTCTTTCGGAATTCGCAAAAATCAACAAAAGATCAAAATAAACTTCATAGAATGCTCTTCCATATTACACACGTCATTTAAAATTTTGAAGTAAAACAATATTTACAATTTTTATTTAAAATCATTTTGAAATATCATCAATAGTGATGATCTGGTTCTCTCACTGTCTAATTAATTACAATATCTGTGAGAGTCAGCAGGCAGCTGGTGGGCCAAGGGCCTTCTAGGCCTGTCAAGCCATAGAGTACGTGGGCAACACAACATTGCTACTGAGAGTAGAGAAATCTAAAAAATCAATTCGTTAAATGGTACTCATGCATATGTAATAATAATAATAATAATAATAATAATAATAATAATAATAATAATAATAATAATAATAATAATAAATTTACTGGTCAATTAAAGGAAACGGTCCATCCAAGGTTACTTTCCCCTGTATTATAAAAGAGTTGTTCTTTAATATCTTAAATGTTATTATTTCTCTGTAACCAAAACCACAAATTGTAATTTGTATTCCAGGCCCTACATTATAGTAATCTGTTTTTGATAACATTCATTTATTTTGATTTTGAAACAAATATATTTAACCGTTAAAATAAATTTATGTACGTAAAATTATTTATTCTTATTTGCATTTGCTTTAATTACGATGATCGTATTGAGACTTTTGTTTAAGTAATGGGTTTTGTTCCGATAGCCTGTCAATATCGACATTTAATACCCAGATGTCCTCTCACTACTACGACATCTGATGTAATAAACACTATTAAGTGAAGGTTGTTCTCTATTTATACCCCATTCAATATTATTCAATGTGAATGTTATAATCCAACAGTAGAACCCTCCTTTCGAAAGTACATTTAACTACTTACAAACAGTCGGTTTCCCAGGGTCCCTGATAACATTTTTAAATATCTTAGAAATGGGAATTCACAATGATTCTTGATTTATCAATATTAGACTTTATATATGCATGTTCCATTTTAACGCAGTCATTTTATTTTACCCAGCACTGGTTCCTATTTCAAATTACTAGTGTTAGTAATTGCCATTCTGTAGGCACATAAAAATTGTGTGGTGTAATTAATTTACATTCTCCATATATGGACATCTTTATATTACTTTTCATTAAACACATGAAGCTGTGACAAATATAACAAGGTTCTGATTCAAATTTATTTTTGTGATATAGTGCTCACTTATATTGCTTAGAACAATACTGTCAAAATGGAATTAATCAATTTTTTAAACTTTCAATTTGTCTTTTACCATAGTAATTTTTATTTGTCACTTTATCTATTTACTAAGCCAAATAGTAGTACCTTGTGCAGAAAATCACAAAAAACGCTAACGAATTATGACGTATATCAAAATGTTATTGAAGTCCTAACCGAAAAAGCAACGTCGTTGTTTCCTAAGTTGTTTAATGTTCTGACATAAATATTTCTAATATTAGTTAATTATTTTTAGTATCAAATATCATAGAAACATTATACTGTAATTGAGAAATTGCTGCGGTACGCGATTTAACAAATTGCCGATTTACCGAATGTTTAAAGATCTTGAAATATGTCATTTTTCCTTAAAATGGCAGTATAACTTCCCTCCCCCCCCCCCCCCCTCTCTCTCTCTCTCTCTCTCTCTCTCTCTCTCTCTCTCTCTCTCTCTCTCTGTGCCGTTTCACTGTGAATATGGGTAAGACACTCTCACAGACAATTCGTATACATTCAACGAATATGAGTGTATGTATGTGTGTGTATGTGTGTGTGTATGTGTGTGTGTATGTGTGTATATATATTTGTAAACATATACAAATAATGCCAAATAATCGTTTATCAAAACAGCTGCTTCATTATAGGTCTCTAGGCCGAAGATATGTAGGAAGACCAAAACGTCGTTGGAAAGACGACCTGCACCTGCAGCATATAGTGCACCGGGGAGCGGAACGGGCCAACAGTCCCATACCTTGAAGATGATGATATATATATATATACTTAGTTTAAACTATATTAAAGATTGGCATGCTACGAGTTAATTGCAAATCCAGAAAATTGGATAAACTTGGATACATTTCTGGACAAAACGAGGAAAATAAAAACAACACTCATTCGTGAATAAATAAATATGTTAGCAAAATGTAATATCATTAATACCTAATAATTCAACGCAACCTAATTAATGTATAATGTAATTGTATTGTTGTCTAATTGTAATATTATTGTGTTTTTTACTTTATATTATTACCAAGCATTATTTTATAGATACGGACTGTCAACAGCACATAAGGCTTACTGTCCGTCCATACTAATAAAGTTAGTGGTCTCGAGGTAGCGTGCTGCCTTGTCACGCAGCGGGCCCGGGTTGATCCCCGGTCGGGACAGTTTTTCTGGGTGACATTTTTATCGGGGTTTTTCCTTACCTGTAAGACAAATGTCAGGAAAACGTTAATGCCCAAACGGTCTCCGAAATCATGTGGCCATCGCAATCATCATCATTCATATTCATCTTAGATTAAGCTTAGGATTAGGGACTCTCCTGGCGCACCATATCATCATCACCCATCATATCATCGGGGCAACTTAACCGCGAGTTGCAGGCGCCCCAACCTCAGAAGTGGGTTACAAGTACGCCATACCAGGAGAGAAATCAGGAATGTCGAAAGACAACCTGGGGCATACACAATAAAAATTCATGTGAATTAGCAGATAAGTTTACATACATAGAAATCAACAATAACACGAAAATGACGTCATTTGATATACAGAATCTTTACACAAATATACCAATAAATGAAATTTTAAGCACAATAAAACATAAACTAGAAAGCAGTAATTTCAAAACAGAATAAATAACTCAACTATGCACAGTAATAAAAACTATTATGAAACAAAATTATTTCCAATTTAATAACAAAATATATGAACAAGAAGATGGAATCCCAGTGGGATCTCTCATATCAGGTATATTAGCAGAAATATTTTTAAAATATTTGGAAAATAAGCATTATGAAAAATTAGTAAATCATTTTAATACAAAGCTAATGATAAGATATGTTGATGACTTCATGATTATTTATGAAAATGAGAACAGAAAAGGAAAAGAAATCCTGCTAGAACTAAACTAAATGCATAATAAAATAGAATTAACAGATTAGATAGAAATTAATAACAAAATAACTATCTAGACCTTACCATAACGAAAAACATAAAAAATAACAAGGCAAATCAGCATATTTAATAGTTTAATTAAAAGAATGTTAAAATTACCCTTAAACAAAATACATCATGACGAAGAATTGCAATATATTATAAACATGGCAAAAAGTAGCAGTTTCAACGAGCAAATAATAGATAAACTTGTAAAAAAAAACAAAAAAAATCGGCATACATAATCTAACAAAACTCGAAAGAGAATCTGTTAATAATAAAACAAAACATGGATAGCATTAACATACACACACAATGAAACCACAGAACTAGCTAGAAGTTTTAAAAAAATAATAATAAAACATAAACATAGCTTACAAAACCGAAAACAAATTAAACATAATATATAATGGAATAGAAGAACACAGCAAATTTAATAATGAGGGAGTTAGTAAACTAACATGTAAAGATTGCAATATGTTTTATACAGGCAGGACAAGTAGAAACTTTAACACAAGATACAAGGAATACCTCAAAGATTTTATGTACGCTGGTGGTAAATCAAGCTATGCCAAACATCATTAACGGTGGTAACCGAATGGACACAACAGAAAACACTCTAACAATAGTCCACAAAGAAAACATTCCAACAAAGATAAATATATTGGAAGACCTTGAAATTATAAAATAAATAAACAATGCCTTACTACTTAATGAGAACACACCTAGCCGTGTAACCCATTATACGAGATAGTTAAAAACAAGTCTGTAGCTACTAACGACACTACAAGTCTACAATGTCATAAACAACAACTAGTAGCAGACAACCATCCTGCTGTTGATGGAAATTAACTTCCGAAAGGCTTCCAGATAACATTTTACTAAATATTGAAACACAGTTCAGGACGACTGCAACTGTCTACAGGTATATATTTTAATATTTTATCTTATTACTGTTCGTGCGACCCATATTTGTAAATACCATTGTATGTATTAATAAAGTCCTTGTACTACTACTACTACTTCTTCTTCTTCTTCTTCTTCTTCTTCTTCTTCTTCTTCTTCTTCTTCTTCTTTCTTCTTCTTCTTCTTCTTCTTCTTCTTCTTCTTCTTCTTCTTCTTCTTCTTCTTCTTCTTCTTCTTCTTCTTCTTCTTCTTCTTCTTTAGTTAAACGTCAAAAGTTAATGAGCACTAAACCACAAACATGAAATTTTATAATGAGCAAAAAAAAAACCGTACATGTGTATTAACTCCTTGTCTACATTGTAATGAAAAGATGGGTGCGAGCATTCAGTACGCGACACAAGTTTTAAAATGCCCCACTCAAGTTTTATCAAATTGTGAATATATCTATCGTTTTTAATAACACTAACATTTTTAACGTTTTATAACGATTGTTACATTTTTTTTTTAAATTCTTAATAATATACAGTAACTGGTATTGAGAATGCGGTAGCCATATTGTTAGTCATCATATTGCTATTTAACGCAGACAACAAATAGGCAGTTCCTATAATGGTTTATATTTCTGCAGCCAACATACAGTTCTTAAGTTTTTATTTTATGTACTGAATTTGATCAACCTCCTACCTAAAGGCTGTCGCTCTTAAAATGATCATCATCGAAACAAAATCATGTGACCTGCTAGCTTTCCGTTGGTTATGGACACCGACGTACAATGTAGAAGCAATGAGTACGCGAAAAAAGTAGTTCCCTTTATTAAATTAAAAATATGTCCTCTGAATATACTTGTTAGTCTTCGTGAATGAAAATAATAATATTCAGAACATATACACTGTTCTAAAATATATATAATCAATAAATATAACTTAAAATAGTTTATTATATATGAATGATGCAGTGGATTCTGATGCAACAAAATGGCTGAAGATATCGAGTCTTCTGTTGCTGTGTCGCCATCTAAAATTTTAAAAGACGTCTGGCAAACCTTTGAGTAGTGGTAAAAAAACAGTTACTCTAATGTATTTCACAAGTTCAGTGAAAAATCTCACCAGTTTTATTGTATCCTACCCCATTCAACGATCACATGTCTTATATACTTCACATGTGCTCCCTGTTAATTGGACAGTAATTGTGGCGCGAATGGCGGAAGGATACAATTTGCGTTTGTTTATGTTCGATCACTCTGAGAGCGGATATGGTATAGGACAAATCTAGTTAGAGTGAATATTTATATTTTGGTTAACTTTTCAATTTTAAGACTTCAATATTGGCAACGAGCGTTGTATACTGTATGTTGGCAGCATTGCGTGATTATAAATTCTGCCCACTTTGATCTGCTGGTGCATGCGCATGGTTGTCTGCTTCGGACGTCAAATAATTTTTGCGTCGCCTACTGGAAACTATATCCGAAAAGATTTCTCGACTCCATTTAAATAAATATGTGCCATTTTAATGTCACTTGGCCAGTTAAATTTTACTTCAACACCATGATGATACAAAATGTTTATTACTACTCATATGAAATAGTGTTCAGTAATATTAAAAAGGTGCAACATTTTATACAACTTACGTATGTTGAAATCTAAATTCACTAATAAATATTGTTTTTTTTTTACAAACATTTCCACAGAGGGGAAATATTTCCGTGCGGTTTCAGTATAAACCAGAATTTGTTTAAATAATGTATCTTAGTAGTTTATTTGTGATGATTTTAACGTGACTTAAAACATTTGAGGATCAAAGTTTTAGGTTTGTTGCTGCAATTTATCGTGGCAATTTAAAGTCCAAGAACTTGGATAAAATTTGAACGCACAATCTTCTTCGTCATGATAGCACGATATCAGAATCACAGATTTTTGTAAACAAATAGGTATTTTCTGACACACCGATAATAAATTTTTGCATTTATTTCCGTAGGCCTCGTTCTTTAAAATATATCCGTATTCCGGAGATTTCAAGGTCTAATCCGTGTGCCAACCTATAATGCTGGGATATTTTCCAATTTTTCTTCAGTTTTTGAAGCAAACGCTGGTTAGAATTCTATTACCAGGATACATCAACATTTATAATTTACGTGTTATATTAAATAGTTGTATTTACTTCAGTTATGCAGTTTGAATACGGACAATTGTAAATATACTGTTCAGAGTCCACGGGTTTCTCCCCAAATGCGATAACATCCATCACATCCAAACATCTAAAAACTTAAATTAAAATTAACGGTAATGTTTCGAAAAAAACTATATTTCAAACTGTTCCAATTTCTCTTGAAAATATAAGTATTCCGGCTCCAAGAATTGCAAAGGTTGTATGTCCTGTTCTATGCTAACGTGTATTCCCTCAGTAATAACATGTGCCATTAGATAACATTAATGGCTGAGTTAATCTGCGTAATGTATATCTTGTGTAATTTACGCAGAAAATATGCACGTTGCCCGCAGGATGTGACTCGTTTTGTGGGCGTTTCCTACTTTGAAATTATTCATGTGTTACTTGTTGATTCAAAATATATCAGGTTATGAAACCATTTTAACAGCATTGTGATTTTAAGATGATATTTACCTAGGATTGATATTTGTTACTATTGTGAAATTATTAACCAATCTGAGGTCATGTTAAAGAACTAACAATTTTTCATCTATATATGCTCCAACTTCATGCCTAAAACTTATTCTGTTATAACTTTTAATGATACTTTTAGAAATGGATTCAATTTAGAAACATATAATGTACAGAAATATAATAATGTTATGCACATGTCAAAAGTGGAAATTCTTAATTACGCCTATAGCAAATCAATTCATAATGGTCGACTGAAATGAGAAACTCTTGATTTACCTAACTATACGCAATTCAAAAGTTAATGCAATATATATATATATATATATATATATATATATATATATATATATATATCCTTAATAAATGTAGGAAAAACAGAAGAAACGGGTTAAAAACACTAGGTAGATAGATCGGAAGTGGACAGTTAATGACCACCGACGGAAATTTTGAAGGAACAATACTTACAAGAATGAGGTGCAAAAATAAATTAAACATAGGCTCTATTCTGAATAATGCATGCTATATGCATATGTCATTGTACTGAATATACATAAAACTGTTATTCTCCCAGTTATATGATTGTGAAACATGGACTCTGATTTTAAGGGAGGACAAAATATTGGGAGTATTTGAGAATAAATTTATTAGGAAAATTGTTCACCATACTGTAGAGAGACAACAAACAGGTGAATGGAGAAGACTCATATAACAATGAACTACTTGATCTTTATAGTAAACCAGATGTAATAAGAACAGCTAAGTCTCGTATACTGTGATGGGTAGGACATGTTGCACGAACGAGGAATGAAAGAGGGGCATGGAAACAATGCAGGAAAACCAAAGGGAAGCACCCAGTAAATAGGCCAAAAATGGAATGAAAGAATAACATTAAACATGATTTGAAAGCGGTAAATTATACAGGGGATTATTGGAAAAGTTGGCTCAGGATAGGGGTATATGGAGACCTGATGCCCGAGTGGCCATGAAAGTATTATTTCGATAGTGCCACTTAATTAGGTAGATAGATAAATCTGATAACAATATTTAAGTTTCGTTCGATAATGACGATAATAATAATATTTATTATTATTATTTATTATTATTATTATTATTTATTATTATTGTTGTTATTATTATTAGTATTGTTATTATTATTATTATTATTATTATTATTATTATTATTATTATTATTATTATTATTATTATTATACGTATGGTGACATTTTAAATGTAGGATATTTTATAATAATTGCCAGATAATGTGGAGAAAAAAAGTCTATATAGAAATGTTTGTTAGATTTGCCATTTATACCAGTAAACTAATACGATTTATCTTACATGTGTCTCCCATTTACTCAATGAAAATAAATATATTTTATACGTATAATTATGATGTATAGTGAAAGTAACTCCATCACCGATTATAGTGCTCACTGTATTTATGTACTCTTCGTATTTTAGTGTTTCTCACGGAGGAGAAAATTACATTAAAATCATATAGAGAGTGGAAGAAACCGTTGAAGAGTTGAAATTCCATCAGAAGTAACAGTTAATTAAGATCAACTTATTTGTCTGATCTCTATATTCTACTTTTCTTTTAAAATCATTATTAAGCTAATATGTTTTTACTTTCATTTGATTTACGTTTAAGTTATTATTGTGCCTGCCAAAATCAACTGATACTGCGCTATGTTTTGGTAGTCCTAATTATATATTATTTAGAAATGGGGAAAAAGAACCTGGCATCCCTGGGTAGCAGACGATTTTATTTAGGTCATTTCTGAGTTATACTCTTTTCTCTAGCACTCTAGAATTTATATCTGAAATTGTTTCCTTTTTATACCTGGAATATTGATATAAATTCTATTATTCCTTTTATTTTGTTTGTGCTTCACAAATGTTGCTTTGAGGAGAATATCGAATGTCTATGTATGCTTCAGTTCTAAAGAATATAAAGTGATGGTTTGCTTCATATATTCACGTGGAAATATCCTCTATTGTTCATAGCATCTAGTTTTCACTTCTACACATACGCCTGAATGAATTACAATAGGTAAGAGATAAACATGATATTGGTGTGAAGTTACGTAAGTTGTGCGTGCATGTATATTTTATTTGATCATGTCTTGTGTTTGTTTATTCTCGTGTACGAGTACCAACATAAGCGCCATTAAGCAACGGGACCTGTTTCACTCTTATCTCCTTGTCGACATTTTATGGTACACATTCCAGATAACGCAAAGCGTTAACACTTCCAAGTTAACAAGTGGTCTACACTTTTTGTTTTGTTGCAGCAAAATATTAAAATGTATTCATCTTAAAAGTCATACCACGCAAACTATCATCTCATTTAAATTAAAATGCATCCATTTGTCTTAAACGTTTATTGTTAATCCACGAGTGACTTCATATATTTTTAATTAACTATCCCTTATCAATATAGAATTTTTGTTTTTGTACAAACAGTATGTTTAGTGATTGTACAGAATGGCCCAAATGTCGTTTATAAATATTGAGGGCAATATGAACAATTTTTTATGTACCGAAATGTATGCATACCGACTCTTTTTCTGCTACAGTGTGCCATAATTATACGTACAAAGAATTTTATTGTCTCCCTATAAGCTGTTCAAACTTCTCGCAGTTAACTGAATATCGAAAGGAGTAGCGCCAGATATTGGAATTTTTAACACACACTGATGTGTTTTGGAGGAAAGCGTAGCGTACTTGAATAATGAAATACACTAGAAATAGGAAGAACGCAAGTTCGAATCCCAAAGGGGTCAGGATTTTTAAACCTTGTGGAGGCACCGTGGTCCTGAGGTCGACTCCGTACCAGATATATGTTTTGGCGATAATATGGCCAATACGCACAACTTATGGCCCGGCTGACATACCCTGCCATTTGCCTACAAAGATCGGAGTTTTACCTCATTCTACACAAAAGGCTTCTAAGGGATTACTTTGCCTGCATTTTTCAAAATAAATTATAACAAGATGCGAAAATAATTACGTTTGGAAATTAATAGAGGTTCTATGGGATGTTGTGACATTTAATTCTAGAAACAATTATAATAAATTTTATTTTGCTCAATCTTAAATAAACCTAAAACTTATTTTAATATTACCTGCATATCAACATTATCATAAGTCTCATGTGAGCTTTGGCCTTTTAAAAAAACTTTAGGCTAGCCTTCTTTATTCAACGCCACAGTTCTTCAATTTATAACTCCTAGTACCCTGATGTCTTTTACGTGTAACACACAATCCTGTCAATCTTGGCGTACCATTTTTTTTTCCATTTTCTTCTGACTTTCATTTAAACATGTTCTGTATACTGTAGTTGTATTATCACTTTTTTTTTGTAAGCCTATGTTTTCCCTTTACAGAGATTTAGGCGCTCTCCCCCTACAGGGAAGAATTTGAACCATACTAATTTAGTTACACTTGTTTTCCTATAGATGTCATTTTGAGTAGTCCGTGGTCAGCGTTCCGCCTCATACTGACATCTAGGAAACCTAGGTAGTACTAGGATGGAAAAATTCGGTAAATTTTGCTTAGAGGCCTTTTCATTCAGGCTTAAGGATCTTTTACGAGCCTGAAAATCTTCAGACTCGGGACCCACGGCTTAAAGTCCCTCCCGGAGGACTTTCTCCTTGGATTTTTCCATCCTAAAAAATGTATCACTTACTATCATTAAATAACCTGCTCTTTCCAACCTGTTAATTTTTCCAATTTTAACAATAACAGTCGAGTCTACTACAAGGTAGAAGCACTCGCCACTGAAGATGCCCTCCGCAGTTGAGGGAGAAACGTCTGGAAGAAACACCAGTTATACACCACGGCCACATAGACCGGAATCTTTTAATATTATGGTTACCGGCCGTGGAAGCCTGCATACCACAACTTATTTAATTGAGAACACATAGTTATTCCTCTTCCTACATATTCTAACTTTCTTAATAGGGCCAAAACATTTACTACGGATCATTATTTCAAATAGGCGTATGCCTATTAGTGCTTTATGTAATTTAGACAGTGGCCAAGTTTCACAACCATAAGATAGAATAGTTCCTATAAGATTTTTTTTTACATAATCGGTTTTATTTTTTTTCTGAATATCTGCCAGCTAAAATAAGTATTATTATTATTATTATTATTATTATTATTATTATTATTATTATTATTATTATTATTATATGAAGTTTATATTCTTTCTTTCAAGGATCATGAAAACACGTATAAATGAGAAAATACAATTCCTTTTATTTCAGTTGTAACATTATTTTAAAATTAATGTGAAAATTGCAGTACATACTTCTACACTATATTTCTTTACTGGTATATATTTTTTGTTGAATAATATGCAGAAGCGTTTTACTTCCTCTTCCATGAAATAAATATGCATAAAATAACGTATGATTCGCGAAACAAAGTTTTCAACTGGAAACAAATTATTCAAATTGAAGGTAAACAGAAAGTACATAAAAGGCGAATAGATATGCAAACCATCGTTAAAATTATTATAATGTGAGTTTCATTACAACACTTGTACGTCTGTAACTTGGTAAATTATTGACGATAATTGTTTAAACTGGACTTTAAAAATTAACTGCAATGTCACTCACAGCAAAATTAACCCAATTGCAAAAACATTATTGGATATTGAAATAATATTTTGTTCTTTTTTCCATCACTCTGCATTCTGTTTTAAATATTGGCACTAACCACGAGAATTGCATGTTTATTTTACATTCCTCTTTTTCTATATGTCCATTTAAGTTTTGCAGATACGGTATTCCTGACTTTATCGAATTTGATACAACGTAAAATGAATGGAGTCCATATTCATAACATTACGTTTTTTTAAGATATTAATACTAGTCCTTTCATTTGTTCAAAGGTTTATATGTTCCATATAAATATTCAGATATTTCGATAATTTACAAAAGTTTTGATTTCACGTGTGAGATCAATTTATTGGAGTTTTTGGATTGAATACAACCATAATATTGGCCATACTTTTAGCATATAATTTGGGAAATTTGCTTTCTATTACGCGATCGTTTATTGCATCCCACTTTCTAAAGGACTCTAATGTAATATAGGGCTGCGTTTCTTTTTTTTTTCTCCAAAGCGCTGCTACAAACTGCTAATTTTTATGAGGAAATGTTTATGAAAGACATTACTGAAACTGAAATCTAGTTCCTCTTTTACATGACATGACTAATAGAGGCGTGTTTTTGAAGTTAATATACCTCTCTACAAAAGTAAGCGAGCTGTCCTTTTATACACGGTATCCAGGACATCTTGTGGACTGTATTATTCATATCTTCAAATGGTTCATTTAATAAACTGAATGTTAATCATGAAGAGTCCGACTTTTTCTAAATGTATGCTCTCTATAGACCAGCTTCTATTCTGGCTCTTTTTAAAGTACCGGCACCTACAATTTATTTTGAATATCATAGCTTCTAAAATTATTGCAACAAAGGCTTTTTCATATACGTTTTATTGGGGAATGTGTAAAGGCTGTACGTAATGAAAGGTGTGATCAAAGGAAAAAAGTCCTGTCATTCATGTTGATTTTGTTTGGCGAATTAGATATTCATATTCTTCACTTTGACAGGATTTGAAGAACAATATAAATTTCTCGGCACTACCGTAATAAGCCACTTACACCAAACCATATATTGACTCTATATGCCAGTATATAATGTAAGAAAATCTGCACGTTGTTCTCCTGTGCCCAGATCTCTAATCTTTTTATTGCTTTTTGTATGTCCTCCTTTTCTGTAGCTCCTATCACCATATCGTCTGCATATAAGATTAGTTTTGCTTTTGAGTTTTCCTCGATTATGGTGTTCACGTCTGCTGTATAGATGTTAAACAGTGTGGGGCTCATGGGATCTCCTTGCAGAACTCCGTTCGTCTGTACTATATCTTCCGAAATTTCAACATTGTTGTTTACTTGGACTATGTTTCGCTGTAGGCAGGCTTCGATTATTCTCACTAGTGGGTCTTCCTTTCCGATCATCTGTTTCAGTTTCTCAATGAGCTTTTGTCTGTTTATTGAGTCAAAAGCCTTCTTGAAATCGACGAATACTGCATGGTACTTCCCTCTTGTATGTCTTAGGGCGTCTTCTATTTGGTCCATTAGATATTTCACTGCTTGTACAGTGCTTCTGCCTTTCGTAAATCCAAATTGGTTTTCTGGGATGTGTCCCTTGGTCGCTTCTAGGAGTCTTTCATTGAGGATCTTTGTGAACACTTTAAAGGAGGCGTTTTCTAGCGCTACTCCTCTGAATGAATCAGGTGATGCTCTGTCCCCTTTTCCTTTATATAGTATCTTTAGGGTCGCTGTGTTCCATCTCTCCGGAATTTCTCCTTTCTGTATGCATTTGTTCATCAAGTCTTTCCATAGTTCCTCTAAGTTGTCGAGCGATTCTTTGAGGTGTACAAACAAGAAATTCCACGAGCCGACCGAAGAATGCAAGTGTGTGTTGTGTGGACAGAGATGCGGCAAATACCACATCATAACATGTGCGAAAAGGACAAAACCCATTACAGACTACAGCAAAGACTAAACCACCACTAATGCTCAACCTGAGTGCACATTTATTATTATTATTATAATGTAAGAAAATATCATATTTTAATGGATATCTGAAAACAGGTTTAAAAATAGTTAAATGCAATTTATCTGCAAATTTATGTGCTTTGTTATCTATTTTCGAAAGAAAGAAGCTATCGACGGTTTTTTTCGTGAAAGGATTTTTTAAAACGATTATATTTCTTCATCTATGTTACATAGTAGACACTGAAAAGAACCACGATAAAGGTTTCCCAAAAATTAATTGATTACATGCACCAAATTAAGTAAATTTAGGAAAATTGGGTAACATCAGATGATAAACCAATTACTTTTTAAAGAGTAAAAAAAAGAGAATATTGAGAGAGAAGATAAATTATCTTGAAATAAATATAAATAAATAATAGTTTTAAAAAACTAAAACAACACGCTTTATTAGAAAATCGAACTAAAAAATGAAAAATAATTTTAATTTCCAACACGTTTGGGATAAAATTAAAGTGGTCAACAAAAAAATCATCCCCAACACATATAGAATGAAACTAGAGTTAACAACAAAAAGAAAATAATTTTACCATCAAAAGCGTGGGGTGCTCTATGTCAATTAATATATATGATAATAAACGGTTATTGGTAAAAGTAAAGTCTCTAAGAAGAAAATGTAAAACTCATAAAAAAACATGATTTTCTGATGATTCTGGCCAGGATTTTAGACACAAAATATGAAATCATTGTATTGTCACGGGTCCCTTACAAGTATACAAAGTTTCACGTTGACCCATTGTTTCTAAGTGGGTGAAAATCGTCTTCAAATATTCCGTTACATAGATACAAAGACACTTTTTTGATTTTCTATTCTGGTCTGGATTTTAGAAAAAAAAAGTATGAAATTATTGTATTGTCACGGGTCCTTTACAAGTATACAAAGTTTCAAGTCTATCCAATGATTTTAAGTGGGTGAAAATCGCGGTGAAAGATTCCGTTACATAGATAGATAGATAAATAGATACAGGTCAAGCTAATATAAAGCGTGTAAAAATAGTAACATTATAGAATTATATCAAAGAATTAGATTAATGTAGAGTGTTTCAGATTAGAAAAAAATATAATTATGAATGAAAATGGCCATAGGCTATAATTGCAGATTACACGGTAAATTACTTCAATCGGCAATTTAATGTACATGCAGAACAGGATAATTATTAGGTTGACATGAAGACAGCAGCTATACTATTCACTGAGCCAAGAGCTTTAGAGGTTAAAATGGTGATAGAAAAATGTATGTATGTATGTATGTATGTATATATATATATATATATATAAGATCTTATCATATTTGCCTTCATTGCCAAATGTCAAAAATATAGTTATAACATCTATATATATATATATATATATATATATATATATATATATATATATATGAAGCATTAGGTTCAGAAGGCATCACAGGAAAACTGATAAAATCAGGGAAATTGATGGAAAAGATACATGGGTTAAGTATGATTTCAAAAAAAGGCTATTCCAAATTAATGGATAGAATTGATTATTTGTACCAATCTATAAGAAAGGAGATATAACTGACTGCAACAACTTCGGGGGCATTTCATTAAATTCAACTTCGTACAAAATCCAAATAAATGTACTATATAGTATACAAACTTATTCCTATATTGCTGAAGTAATAGGTGTTCACCAATGTTGATTTATTTAAAAATGGGTATAAATAGTTTATATTTTAGTTTAAGAGAGATTTTGGAAAATAAATGAGAATATAATTGCATCGTAGGCCTATATCAACTATATGTAGACTTCAAAAAAGCATGCGATTAATTTAAGACGAAGGAATTCTATAGTATTCTGTTGTACATCGGAATTGCTAATAAGTCAGATAGACTTTTCAGATTTTCGAGTTCATCAAGTTATTCAATTTATTCAAAGATATTTAATTAATTTATAATAATCTTAATCCTTATTGGAATCCTTCTAAACGGCACGTACTCTAGGTGGCGGTAAGCAAACAGTTTTCAGATACTTTTGAAATTAATAATGGATTAAAGCAAGGACACAAACTCTCTCCTCTACTTTCCGGTTTTATACCAGAACATGCCATCAAATCTTTAAAGTATAAAGAAGACGTACAACTTAATGATATTAACAAGCTGTTGGCACATCTGATGATATTGTACTACTAGGCGATAGCTAGTGGATACTAATGGATAACACTCACGTAATTATTGAGTAACATTGAGAAATTGGGACTGAAAAGTAAACATAAAAAAACAATAGGATCACACATAACAATCGATGATAATATATATATATGCCTAGATAAAATAAATTAACAGTTAATGAAAAAATGGAGAACTTGAAGAAGTGGGTGGATTGAGATACCTAATAACAATAATTACAAAAGGAGAGAGGTGCAGAAAAAAATAAACTTAGGCTCAATTATGGAAATGCATGCTACTAATTATTGGAAGGATTTTTTGTCATGCCAATTTCTCTCAAAAACATTACACTACAAATATATAAAGCTGTTACTCTTCCAGTTAAATTCTAGTGATGTGAAACATGGATTCTGACCTTAAGAAAATATATTTTTTTAGAATATTTGAGATTAAGGTTTTTAAGAAAATTTTGGACCAAGGGGAGATGAACAGACAGAGTATTGGAAAATATAATATAACAGTGAGCTACATGATCTTTATAGTCAACAACCAGATGTAATACAAACATAAGTCTCCTAACACTGCGATGGACTCGACATGTGTCTCGAATAGGGAATGTGAGAGGGAAATGTAAACTTGTAGAAAACCAGAGGGAAAGCGTCCAGTAGGTAGGCCCATAACTGTAACTATGATTTGAGGGAAATAAATTATTCAGGGAATGATTGGAAAATATTACCTCAGGATAGGGGTGTATGGAGAGTTTATGTTCACGCGGCCATGAACTTATGGTACTAGTGATATATATATATATATATATATATATAATATATATATATGAAGCCTGGGCCATGACGAAAAAAAGAAACTGCAGTTGGAAAGTTGGGAAAGTAAAATACTGAGGAGAATTTATGGACCAATAAAAGATAAAGGCAGATGGGGAATAAGGACAAATAATTAGATAAATAAATTGTATGAGAGACCTAATATAGTAACACAAATAAAAGCTAAAATAATAGAATGAGCTAGGCATATGATCAGAATGGATGGTGGTAGATCGATTAAAAACATTTTTGATGGAACTCGAGGAGGGGAAGATACAGAGGAAGACCGAGATTGAAGTGGTCGGACTGTCTGAAGGAAGATCTTCAAAGGATGGGAGTTATAAGATGGAGAAATAAGGCAGAAAATAGAGACGAATGGGCTGTCATCATAAGGAGGCACTAGCTAAACTGTTAAGAGTTGCATGGCCGTAGAAAAAGATATACAAAGAAATACAAAGAAATACAAAGAAAGCACTACCAAACATTCTGCGTAATTGATATGCGCGTCACCGGGCAGGGGTGGCCGTTTGCCTAGACTCTTTGATGGAATTTGCGGAAAAAAGTGGATCAAATTGCGAATACAAATATTATATTGAAATAAAAAAAACAGAATACGTTGGAATTGAAATAACATATTTTATTCAGTTAAGGTACAGTTGGAAATGATGTCTCCCTGATGCACGCATTTCTGACATCGATTAATAAAAGCAAGGGTACTTTTTGGTGCACTACTTGTGCTCCGCGGTTTTCTCGTGTAACTGAAGTATTTAATTGTCCAGGCAAAAAATCAGGGGACAAGTCGTTGAACAGAATTTCATCCATCTGAGTAACACCTTAGTTTCCTACTAGATGTCTCTTCGAGCCGATCTACTAACCACATGTCCCTCGCTGGCATCTATAAGTGTATCTAAATTAGTCTGGTTAAGAAACCTCCAAGTAGGGAAACACCCAAGTCTCCTGGCGAAACGAACGCAGATTAATCATCAATAAATCGTCTAGAGTCTGTGGATTATTATGATAAACTTAAAAAAAAATTAAGCACAACAATTAAGTCTTGCATTAAAGTCAGCAGGATGTAATCTAGGAACACAACGAAATATGTTTGGCTAAAATTTCAAACTTTTTTTTTTGTTTTTAACACGGATCATTATGATATTCCAACTTTCTGTGTTAGACGTCTGCTCGATTTTCTAGGGCTTAATTAAATTCATTCACGACATAATCGATATTAATTTGAGTAAGAGCTCTTTTGGGGCATTATTTTGTCTTATTTAACATCGAACTATTTATTCGTCATTTTTAGACAATCTTAAGCACGAATCGATAATAAAAATACTCGGATGTATGATATATACAACCATGGTAAATGGGCAACTGAACTCACTGTCATTATATATGGTACGGGACCAGCCTTATTGGCTATGGTACAGCGTTCCTGACTACTGTTTATGAAGTCCCGGGTTCGATTCCCGGTCAAACCATAGGAATTTTTCCTTAAAGGGAATAATTCCTGTGGTTGCTCATGGTCTGGAATTTAGATTAAGTTTAGGTTAAGAACTCTCCTGGCGCTTCATTATAGTTTATCATCCATCATAACCTAAGGATTACAATTCTGCTAATGCTGGGGCAGAAAGCGAGAAATGTCATAAAAGACAACCGGTGGCATTAGACAAAAAAAAAATATGGGACGGATGAAGGGAAGGAGGCCGCAAGAAAGATAACGCCAACGCACTTTACCCATCTCATAAATATCTGCTACCCTTAGATTTGATCCATTTCCTTCCCCAAAATCCCTCAACGGATCTCGGCGAACGGCCACTCCCTGTGAATGCTGAATGTTTGACAGCGCCTTCTTTTACCTCTCTGTTTTTACACGTCGGGTTAACGCTCGGATGCCGTAATTTTTGTATTTTTCGGAACCAAACTCGGGATATAGCAATCAATTTAAAATAAGTGGGTTTAAGTTCGTTAACCAGCCAAATCGGTAGGAGTTCATCTGAAACTAAAATCGCAATTTTCAATTTTTCGCAACGAAACTCACTATATAGGAGTACTATTGAAATAAAATGAAAAAGGCACTCTCATATCAGCTAAATACGACCGACGGAAGTGGGTCTTTTCCTTGAGCCCTAAATTATTATTTTTTTAAAATTAGTAGGCCTACTTAATATTAAGGGAGCTCGTGCAGAAAAAAAAAGAAGACATCTCGCGACCGATTAATTTCCGGACCCTGTTTCTGGGTGCTTCAATTTTTTCATGAACATAAGGTGGCAAGTACGATACTAATAAAAATCCTCATAAGTATCGTATATTTACATTTAATTAATTATCTATGGCCCAAAATTGTCCTAAATGAAGGGTATATAGGGAAGAAAACCAGACAAGCCACTTTGTTCTTGAAGCCTAAGAAAACGTTATTTTAGTTATAAAACATCCATACTATCTTCCCCGTATACGAAACTTTGTGAATAAACCATGACTAAACTGAATATTTTACTGGTTTACACTTCTAAACAATAGTGCTTTTCATGGAGAATCCTATGACACCTCATATTCTATTTCGACACAAAATGAAAGATGGGCTTGAGGCCGGAACAGGTCGCATTGACCTAATCCTAGAAAGGAAAAAGAAGAAGACAAAAAAGTGAGTTAACTTATCTGTTTCTTTCCCTACACCCTTCAAATAAAAATGACATGATTACTTTAAAGTGTAGCATTGTGATGAGTTAGTCGAATTTCCTTCATCCTATCATCGGTAGAGCATTTTATGAATTACTACCTGATTATCTGGCGTTGCCGGGAATCTACTTATCCCGGGGTTTTTAATTAATTGATATATGCCAAGTTTAATTTCGATGAAACAAAACTTGGGGCCGCTAGAATGTTAACGGACTATGGCATTGCCAGGAATGCCTCTTATGATAGAGAATCCGGCGTTGCCCGGGAATCTACTTATCCCGATCTTCTTGGCATCAGTGACCCAAAAGACAAAAAATAGTTTTTGTGAGTTATCCGTAAAAGATAGACATATACTGTCGCGGACTTTTTGATGATTTTTTTTAGATATGTTCAATTCAGTTTACATTAATTTGGTGTATTTATTAGGGTTTAGGCAGCGTAAGCCATTTCAGCGTCCAAAAAGCTACTTTCTTTTCGTGCACCGATCTCCCACCTTTTTTTAACTCTGGCCTTATGGTACGTACGGCAATGTGTTATATACGTCAATTGTCCCAGAAAAATTCTCTAAATGGTGGGGGAAAAAAAAAGTCCCTTCAAATCGATCAATTATTATTATTTAGTCTATAAAAGACCCACAGACAGACAGAGAAACAAACAAACAGACAGACTCACTAATTTTATATAAAATATAATAATTATTAGTTTTATGTATGTTTATATGATGATTACTATACAAATTATTTGCTCTCAACAACTTGGTTAACTCGTGTAGTTCTGAAGACACACAATGCATTCAAAACGCAGTGGTCTTGCTTTAAGTATCTCGGAGACTGTGAAAGAGAGTGTTAAGTTTATTACCTCATTTCAACAACATTAGCACATAACTGTCACGTTTATGTCCGTGATGGGGATATAAGGAAGTTTTAATCGCCAAGCATGAGCCAGCAATGGCTCTCAAGACAGCTCTCAAAATATTAACTCAGCTTGTAAGAAAATGCTAAACAGCTAGAATCAAGTGCCCTCAACTTTATACCGACATTGTTATCACAGGACGAGTTTGCCATCAAATTTATATTTTTAACATTTCCTAGATTTTTCCGAAACGTGTTTCGCATTCGAAATCATAGTAACCAACGTCATATTTTTCATACTTTTAACGAATTCCGAAGGAATGTAGCTATTGAGGTGGTTTTCATAAAAATATTTTTGAATTTTTTTATAAATCTTTACGTATCCAACTTAGATTAAATTGGATTACATTCGTAGAGTTGGGTTTGGATTTTAAGACCCTAATACGCTAACCATATTTTTGTTTCATTGTATCACCCATCTCTACTTTATAGAAAGGATGAGATGAAATCTACTCTACGATGACATGTAGTCTGTTATGGTGTTCCTAGTTTGACAAACATGACTCATACCCCCCATTTATTTCGGGTGAGCTCAAGGCTTCGAGCAGGGCTATAACCCTCCCTTTGTCCCTTTTTTGCCTTAATTGACACAGACTCGGAGTCATGAGGAAGTACATGAGTGTGCCCCATTAGATCAGCACAACCACATGGTTTGGCAAAAGAGCTTATTTACTTTTACTTAAATTAAGATGAGAAATACAGAACAAACTGGAAAGAACATTTGGCATGGATGACTGAGAATAGAATACCAAAAGCAGCATACAACTATTCACCACGTGGAAGAAGAAGTTTGGGAAGACCAAGGAAAAGATGGAAAGACCAGCAATTTGGAGCCGGAACAGGCTAGCAAATAAGCCTAAACCGTGAAGAAGAAGAAGAGATGAGGTGAAAGGTGACATGAAATGAATGAATTATAGGTGAAATGACATGATGGGAAGGATAGAAAAATAGAGAATGTTGATAGTATGAAATTCGGGAAACGGGAGAACCCCGAAAAAACCCTGAAAATCCGTAACCCACCGCCAATTGACCTACTCCTCCGGAATCGCCAGGATTCGAACCTGAGATCTCAGCCACGCGACCACCGAGACGGCATCTACCCTATTTAGTAGACACTGACCATGACAAAAAAGAAACATATATTTCTGTGTGTATATGTCTGTTAATACTCCAGAGGCTCCAATATTTTTTTCGAAACCAAACTCGGGATATGACTATCAACTAAGAAACGTAACCATCAAAATTGGTCCATTAGGAATAGGGCTTAACTTGAAGCTTAAAAAAGTTCCAGCATTTTAGGTATTTTACAAAGATACTCGGTATCGTTTATGAAATAGAACTACAAAAGTATTCTCCATTACACGGGTGAAGTCCAGAGTTACAACTGGGGTTTACATATGAAGCCGTAATTAAAAAATCCCACTAATGGCCGCAGTGTTTATTTTTTTCGCATTGCAACTGGATACAGAGGTTCAATTAACAGACGAAAGACGTATTCCGCAAACCAACAAGATTGGATCTCAAATTCGACTTGAGGAATTCCTTTAGTTTACGGAGTTTCTGCGTGAAGGATAATTATAAATGTTATGTCCTAATTATTTTTTGATACGCCGTGCTGATTACTTGGCTTTGCTCGGAAATCTTCCCATTCAGATCTTCGTGGCATCACTGAGCTAAAAGACAAAAATTGTTATTGTGAGTTATCCGTAAAAGATAGACATATGCTGTCGCGGACTTTTTTGTAGAATTTTTATAGACAACTAGCTAATACCCGGCGTGCGCTGCTACGCCTAAATAAATAATAATGTGTTTTTGCGTTTAGTTGAGTAAGTAACAGGAAAACTAATTATAAATGCATATCGTTATTATTTTTAGATACCCCGTGCTGATTACCCAGCGTTGCCCGGGATTCTGCGTATCCCGATTTACTTGGCATAAATGAGTTTAATTTTGAGTTATCCGTAAAAGAATACCCGCCGTGCGCTGCTATGCATGACGCAGAATATACTTATCACGATGTTCTTGGCATTAATGAAAGACAAAAATGGTTATTGTGAGTTATTCGTAAAAGATAAATATATACTGTCGCGGACTTTTTTGTAGAGTTTTTTTTTTCTTTTTTTGAGATATTTAATTCTGTGAACATAAATGTTGTGTATTTGTTATGGTTTAGATAGCGTAAACCAAAAAGCTATTTTTTCACGTTTTTCACTACAAAGGGTGATTTTTAAGTCAGAAGGGCTTGAGCATTAAAACTCTCTTATAGCCTATAACATTTCAGGGAAAATCATGAAGAAGGGTGATTTTTAAGGCTGTAGGAGTTGAGTATCACAACTCTCTTATAGCCTATGTTAATCCAGGGAATCTCCTGAACATTTTGCAAAAAAAATCCTATCACAATCGGATGAACAGTATGGCAGCGCATATAATACGAACAAACAAACAAACATAAAAACAAACAAAAAAACATTAATTTTTATATATTAGATTTTATTTGTAAAACTTATGATGGGAATTAACATTATGAGGCTCTAAAATTAATAAAATTAAAATGAGTCGTACATGAGGTGAGATTATCTACAACTTATTTTAATTTAATTTTATTATCAAAAACTTGCCTAAGAAGGTAGCATTTGATACTCGTATTCGGGAGGTCCTGGGTTTAAGTACCGCAGACAAGTAGCCCGACTTAAGGTTCCTCACTTGTTAGGGCAAATGCTAGGTTGCAGCAATCCATTTCATCCAAAATCGTATTTCCATACTTCATTAACATTAACATTATTATTCTTGCACAATAAACATAGCCTATGTAAATAAAGAGCAGACAGAGCCTACACATTATTACACTTAGCCTGTAACCAAAATGTTATAGGTTGCGGTATGACCTAAGAAACAAAAGATAAATAAAAATACGTTCTAGCAGCCGCATATTTTTGTTTTCTTGAAGCGAAACCAGGTATATACAATTCCACTATCAAAATAGGACAAGTTCCGTAAACCAGCAATTATTGGGAATGGAGACTTAGACCTACGTGGAACCCAAAATGTGAAAATTGTTCTAGCGGTTGAAACGTATGAAATTGCTTAAAACAATTTAATTAATAAAATATATGTTCCTTAAACCACCAAAATCAGTCCATAAATTATACTTCTGCAGATCATGTGTGACGGTCTTTTTATTACTCACATTCAGTATAACATGCTTCTTGGTAGATTCTTTGTTCAAACGTTTATAAATAATCAAGTAGGCCTATTTATTGGATTCCAACATAGACTTATTGTCATACAATCTTGAGATGGTCTGTTCTCAACATTATTGTCAGCCGATTTCTAAAATGCAAAAAGGTGCCAAGGCTAATGGAGTCCTATGTTGACAAAACACAGCTAGGGAGTGAAAAGAGATTAGTTAACTGTAATTATTATCACATGACATTTATAGGAAACGAAATGAAGTACACACACATATACATATATAGAGGAACTTCGGGTAATTGGACCCCTATTTTGAATGTGTTTTTTTTCTTCTTCTCTTAATTAAGGAACTTGAATTTTGTTTAATTACAGTGTTATAACTATGAAATAGCATTGTTATTTTATTCAAATATGGAAACATCTTCATAATTTATATTTTTTTTACATTACAAGATAGATCCACTTTAACCTCCATATTCCGGTAAAGTGGACCCCAGAGTCCATCCTAGCCTTTAAACTATTTTAAGGTTATTTACTCTATTAATTTATACAGACAGGCACAAATTAATTTGAAAGTATTTATGGCTGATCGCAATTAAAAAGCGTTGATATTCATTTAATGTTTTGAAAAATTATTGTTGATTATAACATTCACACGTCATTCATCTTTCAGGCAGCGACGATCTTTGGGTTTAGGTAAAATTACAACGATATGAAATAAAATTAATTAAGTATATAGTTTTTACATATACGTAGCACCATTATTGATAAAATATACGTATTCGTGTAAAGTGGACCCAGGTCAACTTTAACCGCCTCGTGGAGTGTCTACATTAACTGAATTCCTTTGTTACCTTTACTTATGTTATACAGCAGCCATGTCACATAACATCAAACCAAACCCGTCAGTATAGTACAACAGCATCTACACAATATAATATATTTAGGAGTTTTTTCAACATTTGTAATATTTAATAGCAGAAATTAAGAATTAATTCTTAACTTGAAAAACTTTTGAATGGTAGTTTTCTTAAATATCACAAATAAACCATCCTTCGCATAAATAATAAAAGAAACTGGCCTTGAACACATCAAAGTTGATGGGGGAAGAAATTAAAATATTTTCTGTTCCAGGGCAGCAACAATTAAAAAAATATATATCATCAGGGTCCACTCAAATTGAAGTGGTCCACATTACCCGAACTTCCTCTCTCTCTCTCTCTCTCTCTCTCTCTCTCTCTCTCTCTATATATATATATATATATACATGTCTTAATTAAAGAGGTGGATGATCTTATTACAGCAATATGTGGATAAAAATGTGATCACAATGTAGGGTTTCTCGGCCCAACAGCTGGTTTTCTAAACATGGAGCCGTTACTTATTGTAGCTACACAAATTCATGGGGATGCTGTCGTATATGGGCCGAGATTCCGTGATGTAATTTCTTCGTCCTTGGGGATATAGGCCTATATTTTTTTTATTCAATGTAACCGGTTTGTCAATTCGACATTTCTAGTATTCTCACCTGGAACTGGCGTATTGTAACACACTTCTGATATTGGGGCGCCTGGCGGATTATGTTCGGGGGCACGTTTGGGGCTTAAACTCTCCTTACATTTGTATCACAGGTGAGGAAAAACCCCGAAAAACCTCACCCAGGAAATGTGAACCCACCGAAGATTGAACTCGATTCCACTGCGTGAGAGGGTAGTTCGCTATCTCGAGATCACAGCGGTAAACATAGGCAAATATATATATATATATATATATATATATAGTGTTAAGTAATGGTTATATATAGAGTGGAGGAAATTGGTATAAAGGCACTTGTTAGAAGTGTGAACACAAGTTTATTTACTCTTTCTTTGGCATTTTTCTATCTTAACTTAGGAGGTGATTGAGTATAAAACACACACAAATAATGTCAAAATTAATTATCCACTTCCGTCCAAAAAAGTACATGAAAACTGAAACCACTGTCACATTTGGGTGGAAATTAGTATAAACGCACTTTTTGTATTTCACAGATTAAACCAAAAAGACTGAGCACGAAGTTTTACAACAAAATTCTAAAATGTAGTTGAACCTCCATTGTTGTTAATTACTTGGAAGATTCTCTTTGGCATTGACTTGATGAGGGTGTTTATTTCTTCCACTGAGATTGAAGCCCACTCTTCCTGAATAACATTTTTCTGCTCAGTCACTGTCCCAAACTGCCGTCCATTGCGATACACACGCCTTGCCAGGATCCCCCATAATTTCTCAATCGGGTTTAAATCAGGACTTCTGACTGGCCACGTCAAAAGTGGTATTTCTTTCTTCCTTAACCACTCCTTTGATTTGACAGACACGTGAATGGAAGCATTTTCTGGCTGAAAAATTAGCTCTTCGCCAAATTCTTCATACATTCGTATCAATTAGGACTCTAGAAGCTCCTCAGCATAGGACTCGGAATTCATCTTGGTGCGTGTCGATGCTATTTTTGATCTTCCTTTAAAGCAGAATGCTGCCCAAATCATAACTCCTCCACCACCGAAGTTTCTACTCATTCTAACTTGCTCTTCAGTACGGAGTCGTGCCAGTAATACTGAATGGCCATTAGGCCCGTCCAGATTAAACTTCTTCTCATCACTGAATATTACTTTATTCCATTCTGAGGTCCAGGACATGTGTTCTTCAGCAAAAGTAATTCTAACTTTCTTATGTGCATTGTTCAGTGGTGGTTTTTTTTTTTAATTTTAGGTTCTTACTTGTCTCGATATTACTGGCAACTTCAAATCAGCCTGGATTTGAGAAGAAAATATACTTTTGCTTTACGTAAAATGAGACGTTTAGTGCGTTCTGACAATTTTCTTGTCCGTCCATATTTCCCGTTTTTTTTTTCCATATTGTGAGCCAAGTTTGACAAAATTACCAATGACACGTCTTGAAGCCCCAATTTCGTAGGTATTTGTCTATTGGAAAGGCCCATCTCCTTGAAGGCACTAACTCTTGATTGCTCTTCATTTGATAGATGCTTTGTACGTACTACTGACTTGTAACTGATGAACGATGCTCACAGACACGTCGTCTCCATGTAACTGCAGTGTTTTGTTTATATTTATGGCTCTGTAAGAGCCAGAATTTGACCTGCCTTTATACCGATTTCCACCCCTAGGACAGCGTTTCTTAATTTTTACGTAATATCTACGTATATAATAAATACAAAATGAGGAGACCTGTATGAAATTATGTCCAAGATAATTATATGTAATCTATGACACACATACGGTATTTGCATACATATTTCAGGTTGTTTTACTACTAAAAGTTAGTGCCTTTATACCAATTTACTCCACTGTAAGTTTAAGCAAATAACAAAATATAGGCCTACTAACTGATGAAAACTATCTGAATTCATTGGTACGAGCAAGAAATAGTATTTAAATTAGTCTATGTTAATTTTGTACTTGCAGGACAAAACAATTTAACCAGTATTCACTGTTCCAATTCCCCTTACTACTTTTTAAATATTTTCCGTACATGAACTTTCATTTATTTTCCCGACTTATTAAATTCTATTTTAGAACTTGTATTATTCAAGCCTTCACTTCTTCTGACACTCATCCGAACCTGCAGGGCTTCCCTTATAATAAATTACATGTGAAGGCTTGGACATTCGGATTAAGGGATAGGTTTAATTAATATAGTCAGTTAAATCATTGGAACTAAAGCCCTTCTGAATACCCCATTTTAAATCTGAACAATGTAATATTCAAAAAACTTCCCTTTGCATTTCTGTTGATGGTGAATTATTATTCACCTCTCTAGCAACATGGCGTCAATTAATTCACTAGCGCAACACCTGAATTCCAACTGCCACCTCCAGCCCTGTACCCTTGCGCAGAACCACATCTCATTTAAAATGCAGATGCTTATCATACATTATTGTAGATCATTATTCTATCATTTAATTGTGCTGCGAATTCGATGAACTAAATGTATTCAAATGAATAATGCGCATTTAATTTAATTTTCAATATGTTACCAGAAAAGCCTGCACAAGGTGCAAAGCATACATTATTTTTTTATCTGAATGGATAGTAATAGGCCTAAGTGAATGAAAATTAAATACGAAATGGCTAGCCTAAAATTTCATTAGGCCAAAGATCACTTTGAAGACCTGTAAAGTAAACACAGATGATCTCCATCTTTATCATGATTTGAATTGCATAAGGTTCGTTCCGAGCTCATGCAGAAAACTATTATTATTATTAATAATAATAATTATAATAATCCATCCATCCATAGTAATTCTGCCCGAAGGCAGGTCCTTCACTGCAATCATAGCATTTTCATGCTATGCTTGCAGCTTTACTAGGGAATTGTGTAGGTGTGGTAGCTTCCCGTTGCTTTCCACACCGGTGAAGGATGATGATGATGATAATGGTAAGGATGATGGCCATATGATTTCGGGGACCGTTTGGGCCTTAAAGATTTCCTGACATTTGTCTTACAGGTGAGGAAAAACCCCCATTAAAAACCTCACCCAAAAAAAGTGCCCCGACCGGGGATCGAACCCGGGCCCGCTGCGTGATAAGGCAGCACGCTACCTCGAGACCACAGCGGTGGACATTATAATAATAATAATAATAATAATAATAATAATAATAATAATAATAATAATAATAATAAAATAAGAACAATAATAATAACGATAATAATAACATAATAATAATGATAATGATAATAATGATGATAGTAATGATGATAATGATAATAATCATAATCGTAATCACAATAACCATAATCGTAATCATAATAATCATAATAATCATAATCATAATCGTAATCATTATAATAATCATAATAATAATCATAATCATAATAATAATCGTAATCATTATAATAATCGTAATCATTATAATAATCATAATCATAATACTAATCATAAACATAATAATAATCATAATCATAATAATAATCATAATCATAATAATAATCGTAATCATTATAATAATCGTAATAATAATCATAATCATAATAATAATCATATTCATAATAATAATCATAATAATAATCGTAATCATTATAATAATCGTAATAATAATCATAATCATAATAATAATCATAATCATAATAATAATCGTAATCATTTTAATAATCATAATACTAATCATAATACTAATAATAATAATCATAATACTAATCATAAACATAATAATAATCATAATAATAATCATAATCATAAGAATAATCATAATAATAATAATAATCATAATAAAGTCTTTCATTGTAATTTTTTTGTGTGTTCTCGAAGAATAGTATGGAGTCTTATACATGCAAAAAAAAAAAAAAAAAAAAAAAATTGAACCCACTAAATCATTAAGTAATGTCTTTAGGATATTTAAAAATTCTATATAATCAAATATCAGTACACACAACTTACCAAACTTTATCCTACATTTCTCCGTGTAACAGATACTTGTATGAATTTCTTCGTTTGATTCAGCTGCACTTGTTTTGACTTTATCTACTTAATTAATTCTAAAACATTGTTGTCGGCCACAGTTCTCTTTCTTCTGAAGTCTTTCCAATCCTTCCTTTTCTTGGACCTGTGACTTGATACACATTCTTTGAAGAGTTATCTCTCTTCAGCTTGGTCTTCTGCGAGATGTTTAAGAAGTGAATACATTGTATCAAATCAAAATTTTCAAATTGGATCATGAAGGTTTCGGAAATATAAGGATGTACAAAAGTTTGATTGATAAAAATCATCTTATTAATATTATGTACAAACGTTTGCCAGATATATGATTCAATAGAAGCAACGGTTTAAATTTGAATCGGGATCTCAATCAGAGTTCTTCAATGTACGGTTTGGCGTTTTATCATCGAGCTACTAGATACTCCCCCGGAATATGTCCAAATTACTTTCTTTTTGATCTGCGAGCTCCTTACACTCAATTCGCAAGATTTGTGGTCGTGTTTCAACTGCCCTCAGATAATTATGAAGTTGGAATGAAATTAATATTTACATTAATTTACAAATGCATTATATAGAGGTGATGATTCAAATATAAGCTACAATTTTTATTTAAACTCATAATCTAAAATATTTTATACCTACTACGAATGTCATTCTTCAAGATTATATGGATAATATATAAGTATTGTCTTGGGATTTTCAATTTTAAATTTACGAAAAGTAGGAGCCAGATATAAATATGATTTTTAAGTCTTAAGATACAAATATAGTCTATTTGAAATAATATATTTTTAATTTAAAAAAGGGTGTTAACACGATGTATTAAATCAAATTCGGGCATGCATTCATAGTAATTCTGCCCGAGGGCAGGTCTTTCACTGCAATCATAGCATTTTCATGCTCTGTTTTGCAGCTTTACTAGGGAATTATAGGTGTGTTAGATTCCAATTGCTTACCACACCGGTGAAGGATGACAATGATAATTGATGGCCGGATGATTTTCGGAGACCGTTGGCCCCTAAGCTTCCCGACATTTGTCTTACAGATGAGGAAAAATCACGACGAAACCTCACCCAGGAGCCTGTCCCGACCGGGAATCGAACCCGGGCCCGCTGCGTGACAAGACAGCATGATACCTCGAGACCACAGGCAAATTAACTTATATGAAGAATACATCTTTACTTTGCACTGATATATTTGACGGTTTATTTACAAAAATCTTGGCCATACATGTATTTTGTGCATCCGCACATTCAGGATGTGCCCATTGAAAACAAACTATGCCCTGCACCCATTTACATTTTATTTCGATTTATCTAAATATGGGCTACTAGCAAACGAATCAGTCATTTCGAAAAGGGATCATCTCCAATTCTTCTAAAATTCACTTGTTTCATTATTCCACGTTTAGATACGTACCTCCATCGTTTCCTTGCGAGAATGGATCAACTACACTATTTATTTACCACTTTCTGACTTTATTCAGTAACAATTTCAGATTCAATGCTTTATCCTGAACAAGTTGAATCAGTTTTTCTTCCTCTCCTGTAAAATTTGATCAGCTGTAGATGATCCCTTTTCGAAATGACTGATTCAAATATTCCCGCCCTTAAATGTAGGCCACATTATACACATGGGAATGTGAAGTTTGATGCCACTTAACGACTAAGTAGCAATAAGTTAAACTATAATTAATAAGGTACGGTTGTCGCATCTCATTTATTAAGAAGAACCTCATAATGTTACTTCCTATTATAATTGCATAAGTTAAACTATAATTGATACCAGTCGCGGTGCTTTGACGTTAGAAGTGAGTGAGGTACAGTTATCGAGGTCTAAGAATCGATCAAAACAATGAACAACCAAATCAAATATATATATATATATATATATATATAAATTAATAATATACAATGGACATACCTGCTAAATTAATGTTTGTATATCAAGTCTATTCTCCTATCTTTAACTGAAGCAAATTCCTCTGTAACCTGTTTATTAAAATTTGGAAGTCGTGGATCATCACTTTCTCTAGGGAGAGCATTGCCAATGCGATCATTCTTTCAGTTCCTATCGTATTCCTTTAAAAAAATTCTTGAGTCGATTTAAGGTTGAAAACCAACCTTCACTTTCAACTGTAGTCACTGGGATGATGACGATTATTTTCAACAAATTAACACACTCGGGGAAAGTGCGGTACATGTTAATTTTCCAAAAGAACTGTAATGTAGAAGGGCGCCAGATGCACAGGCAAAAAGGTAGGCCTATATAACATTAGTAGTTCTGTTTTGCGTTTCTGCCCATTTAGTGCTCTCTCTCTCTGTCTATCTCTCTCTCTCTCTCTCTCTCTCTCTCTCTCTCTCTCTCTCTCTCTCTTATATATATATATATATATATATATATATATATGTCCACCGCTGTGGTCTCGAGGTAGCGTGCTGCCTTTGTCACGCAGCCAGCCCGGGTTCGATCCCCGGTCGGGGCAGTTTTTCTGGGTGAGGTTGCATCGTGGTTTTTCCTCACCTGTAAGACAAATGTCAGGAAAACTTTAAGGTCCAAACGAAATCATATGACTATCACCATCATCATCTTCCTTCGCCGGTGTGGAAAGCAACGGGAAGCTACCACACCTACAATTCCCTAGTAAAACTCCAAACATGGCATGAATATGCTATGATTGCAGTGAAGGATGTATATATATATATATATTTATTTATTTATTTATTTATTTATTTATTTATTTATTTATTTATTTATTTATTTATTCGTAGAATGGCTTCAAAGTCATCTTCTGGAAATTTTGTATCGCACCCCTTGAAATTGTGAACGAAAAATAATTTAGCAGCACCCAAATGTCCTAAACTGAAATATATCTTTAATACTGCTTACAATTGTATCGCAAAATTCAAGAACAGCTACACAACTGTTTATATATTAATTGCACAGTCTTTTGTTCCGAAACTCACCGATAGCTGGGCGAGTTTCTTCATAGATCTTACGCACAGAAGAAATGCTGTCACAAAAGTGGTTAAGAATGTCCTTAACTTTCACTGCATGAATGTTTCTTTTCTGAATACAAACAAAGAATATACAAATATGAGGCATAACCTTATGTTAAAATGTTAGCCAAAATTAAAATTGTGGGTCATTCAATGTTCGCACAATTCCAGTTGCTTGACTGACTGCATTCCTCTCATTGAATTCTGTATCACGAATAATATCAAAACAGTATATCAAGCTATCTTTATGTTCATATACTGTATATGAAATTCTGCGTTGCAAGTACCACCTAGTTGCGGGAGATGAAGATATTCTCTTTTTTCCAATTTAACGAAGAAATACGTTCTCTTAGGTGATCTTGAAAGGAATGGGCCGATGCCCTGTTTATCCTGGAAAAATATTATACTCCGAGTATAATAGAGGAGGATGTTGCATTTTGAAGAATAATGTTTCCTTGGTTGACATAACAGTGAACGTTATTAGTATTTGCAGACTCCTTCCTGACCAAACACTGCACGCCTCCATTTTGACCCTTCATTACCGATGCATAATCATAAGTCTGACATATACGTTTTTCGGGAAATTTGTCAACGCCAATCTTCTTTAACTGCTCTGAAATATTTTCGGCCAAGCCCTAAAGCACTTGTGTCTCGGATCTCAGAAAATTCCCAAAATCTTGCTCTAACTTCACCGCCGATTTTAGACCTTAAAATTAGCGCCAGTTGAGTTTTGTAAGAGTTCTCTGTCGTTTCGTCAGCCTGCAGTGATACATAAGCTACCTTGTTAACATTCTCGTTTGTGTTTCTGGCATACTGATAATATACACAGTAAAATATAATTTTGAAAAGTTTTTTTAAATATATTTAAACACCTTAGCGGTTTCTAGATGATCTTTGAAGACGCTATCAATTGTAGCAGTATAGTTTACCAACAATAGAAAAACAAATAAATACCGTCATTCGAAAAAAATTAATATTAGATATTCAATAGTAGATTATATAAGATACAAGCAATTAAATTGGTATGCGGTGTACAACGAATGCAAGAAGAAAAGTTACCCAGGAAAACATTGGAATGGTGTCCACCTGGAAGAAGAAGGAAAGGAACACCTCGAAATTCGTGGATGCAAGAAATAAGAACTGGAATGAGAACAAGAGGAATGGAGAAAATTGAGTGGATGGATAGAGACGGGTAGATAAGGAAAATAAAACTTTAGGCACACAAAGATATGTAAACATTGAAAATCTGTAAATAAATAAATAAATAGTTTATTAACACCTTGAAAACGTCCGGATTATTTGACTCTTCTGTTTCGTCGTGATCTCGCAAAGTAATTTCAAACTCGCCGCAAAATTTAATTGCGTCTATAATTTGCCACAATATGTACCAATTCTTCTCCATCTGTTCATTGAACTTACGGATTGGAAGTCTGTATCCATCATCGAGTTTTTGTCGGATATGAATTTTAGCCTATAGAGCTAAGCTCATTTCGTTGTCTGAATGATTTTAGAAAGTCCGTGTTTGTTAACTTTTACGGATAGATGTTTGAAATCTGTCATTCCGGTCTTCGTCCACTGTGAATCGTCATCCCCAAATAGAACACAAGGAAAGTAAAATAATTATATGTTTACATGACAACTGCAAACCCATTCACATTTTTATATAGCGACCTGTTGAAGAGACTAGTATAAGATCAATTTTTAACACTAGAAACTTTTTTTATATATAGATCTGGTCTTGGTGCGGTGGTCCTAACTGTTCAGCTCTAATTTTGTCTTCGTAACATAATTGTTTACTTTGTATATATTTTATGTAATTCATCATGGACATAGACTAAACTCACAATAAGAATATAACACTACAGACGTTAAGAATATACCGGTTCTACACATGTTCTCTATATATGTTGAAGCGATACGCAATATTTAGGAACTGCCTTTGATAATACGAATTGAGTGTCAGTGGTTTCATTTTGGCATACTGTGTAAAGATCGCGAACGGTCATTCATTAGTAACTCAGTTCAGATCCTATATGATGAGGGTGACTTGAAGTCTGACGGGGTGGGGGAACTATTTTTTTTACTTGCACGAGACAGAGTCACACCAGGCTGTGACCCAGGTTTCACTAATAGTTGCAAGCTTACATCTGGGAATTTTGCCAACGGCAATAAACCACAAGAACACTGTATTCATAGGGAGATTCTAGTCACAAAAGTCTGTGCCCAAAGTAACGTAATTCACTTTTTTTTATCCTTAACTCCAAATTCCATGGCGCGACAGCCCTAAAAGGCCCTTGGCCTACCAGTTTTTATCCTTAGCACTATATTCAATTAAATGATGTGTGTCTAAAGTCCACCGCTGTCGTCTCGAGTTAGCGTGTTGCGTTGTCACAGGCTCCTGGGTGAGGTTTTTTCGGAGTTTGTCCTCACCTATAAGACAAATGTCAGGAATCATAGGGCTCAACGGTCCCCGAAAATCATTTCGCCATCATAATCATCATCCATCACCGGTGTGGAAAGGAACGGGAAACTACCATACATATAATTCCCTAGTACAGCTGCAAAGCATAGCATAAAAATGCTATGATTGCAGTGAAAGACCTGCCCTCGGGCCGAATGAAAGGAGATAATATGATAAATAAAGATTATATAAACTAGATAAATTGAAGCAAACATATTAAATAATATATCAGTAAATTCCTAAATTATAAATAATAAGAGATGACGTGGAGGGGCACGTGCCTCTGTGCTCTGAAGGACTGGTCGAACCTGGCTTCCACTGAAAGATGGATATAGTACAACTAACTCAACTTAGAGTCTCATAATTAAGAACACATGCCTTGTAAATGTTTCAAATACATAAAACCCAATTTCTTCCAAACATCGAGTTAACTGGGGATACACTGCAACAAATCAGCTGTTAGACAAGAAAGGCGACCTAGTTCATGCTATGTTCGCGAGGCTATAGCACTTTGTAATCTCAACACAAGATTAGACCATTCTTAGATACTTGTCCAAATTTGGATTGACTTCTCTACTCCTGGAATGATCACCAGCTGTTCAAACCAATGAACATATATGAATACCAGTATGTAATGTTCTACCAGACAATATAAAGTATAGAAGAGCCGATTCCTCTGATTCTGAAATTCACGGGTTCAAACCAGAATGAAGTCTAGGTATTTTTAAGGAAGTAAAATTCCTGATCATGCTTCCTTCGAAAGGGAAGTAAAGCCGTAAAATCAGTTTCGGACATTTGTGGCACGTCAAAACAAGTCCTCCTAGAAATAAAATACGCCGGAGAAAGGTTTATCGACCATTTCAATCCCTGATTTGAATTATGACTATAATAACGTAAGTAATGTAAGAGTTTCCTTAATATTCTTGACTGAAGAATAATGTGAACGCCTTTTGTTTTGGTGTCGCCAGGTTATGTTATCATCTGATTCATATATATATATATATATATATATATATATATATATATATATATATATATATGTATATAAGGTTAGTGACATAATGAATCAAAGACGGCCTCCCTTTCACACCAATATGAGATGAATTACGTTTTTACATTTTGTTCTTTAGTAGAAACGAGCATATTTTTTTTAAAAACCGTGTAGTAGGTATAGTGGCGGATCAATAATGCCTTTTATTATTTTTAGCTATTATATTATTATCCAAATCATGCCCTTCGAGGAGATCTAATAACAATTATCTAATTACAGCACTTAAGCTCCACGGGCATATACCATAACTTCTGAGATATACGATTCAACTTTTAATATCATAAATACACCACGTCAAGATCGCGACAAATAAATAAGGAGAACCGATAATGAATACTGAACATAATATATCAAAGCAGAGGGTCTACGACCTGGGCCCGAATTTACGTAGACGTTTTTCATTTCCTTATCTTAGCATCGGCTAGTTTTAAGATCTTAAACACATTGACTTAATTACCTATCTGATCTTGTTACTAAAGAATTACCGAAACAATTGAACTAAAATGAATATATTTAACATAGTCATGGAATAAAATAAATAAATTAAAAATAAATATGGTTGGAAGCCAAATAGAAAGGATAATAATGAAAACAAAACATATCTTAGACTGGTCTTCCTCAGTACTATATAAATCATACGACATAATTATCTCCAACAATATTCATTCATACTCAACTTATATAATATGCTTCTTTACAGCCAACAACAAATATGCATAAAGGTAGATCTGGTCGTGGCCGAGAGATCCGCAACTCGGAATCTCTCGCCAAACTAAGAGTTGAAAATCTCCTAGAAGACTGAATGAATTTCTCGTGTCGCGCGCAGAGACGGTAGGGGAAGGGTACGTTCAGGAAGGACAGGAAGTGGAAGGAGACACAGATCACAATAACAATAAACATAGCAAAGTCACGGCAAAATAGACGAAGAATACGTTTGCACAGTAATTTGTTTTCTAAACGAACACCGCCTTTCACGTTTTGGTAGATTTATGTCACAATCAAATAATCATATTGTTATATGTCGTGCAAGCGGCGTTTGAATTGCGCGGGTGAGTCGCCCCTAGCGAGTTAGTGACCCGCAGAGCCGCCGCTTGAATGGTCTGGAATGTGTTGCCAGACCTTTCCACCAGCGTCTCCTTCTCCTTGGAGAAAGATCGGAAGCCAGAGATTTCTACGAACATCTATTCCCCCATTCGAGAAACATCGGAAGACTAGAGGGTTCCATGTCGAAACATCTCGTTCATGGACCTGGAAATTTGCGTCTACTCACCTATAAATATGTGATTAGAGCGGAACGACCCCCCAGTCTGAAATTGGATGACAAGAGGTGAATACTGAGCGTAACTGTAAGGAAGGATTGTGTCTGCAACTGTGCTATAAGTCATTATCTGATTAACGTTATAAAAATAATAGTTGTTAAATCAAATTGTGTTTGAAGATTTAATGATAATTGTGGAGAAGGAAATAAAGTGAAAAGAAAAAAATTACATAGCCGCTGTGTACTTATTTAAGTCCAAATAAGTTAAAGGAAAACCCCGTGCTATCAGCGACAATACTACAGATATAAGATTCATTTTTGACATTCTTTGAAGCGCCTAAACATCAGAAACAGGAAGATTCATAAACTAATTTGTTCAGGATTCTCATACTATTTATTTCTATTTTACTACAATTTTTATTAATTATGTTAAATGAATGCATATGTGCAATTTAATTATGAAATATTTATTATTAAATTTACCCTACTTGGTATTCCATTGGATAAATAAGTTTATCAAAGTTTTTATTATTTGGGTATGTTATAATTTTATGCGTGGTCTTCTTTATATTTATACAGAATATCTATATTTGTTTATAATGTTAGATAACTTTTATTACAACTAGAGTTGTAGCTCGCTTGAACTCAATGTAGTTTTTATTTCGGTGTGTGAAAGTTAATTTGTGTTCCTATGTGAAGCAAAATAATTAAAATGTTACATCGAGTTTCAGTAGTAGCCTACCTTGCAATTTGCTATTATTTTACTAGCCACGTTCTTTAACAAAAATCCATTAGTTTAGTAATTCAAATTTTCCTCAGAGACGTTCCGTAAATCTACGACACGGAAGGAACAGTTTCAGTTCTCTTCCGAAAGAAGATAGAGTAATATGTTCTCAAAAATCCATGGACTCCGGTCGGGTTTCAGCTCACGAATCTTAGAACCAGAGGCGAGCACGGTAACGACTAATCCACCAAGACCGCCATAATATCATATCGAATTTATATGTATTACGTCTTGGATACATCAAAATAATTTTTTATACTAACTGTAATTGAGGCGTAGTTATATTTGTCAATGAATTATAAAATTAAGCAGAACTATTAACAATAACAAACACATTCATTATTTTATTTAATATTAATATTTAAAGATAAAGAAGAGCGTTAGTTTCTGTTATTCGGGATCAATTATGGAGAAAGATGGAACATCAAATAAAGAAATAACAAAAAAGGATCAGTAATGGAAGAAAACCATAGGAATGTTAAACTCTATGTTATGGAGAAAAAAACATCTTTAACAGAACAAAACAACTAATGTAAAAGTCCATACTAGAAAGAATAATATTATATGGATCGGAAGTTTGAACAATGACACAACAACATGCCAACAGAATAACTGCAGTTGAAATGAATTTTTGGAGAAGAGCTGCTAGAGTATCTCGACTGAAAAGTATTTACAAATACAGAAATTAGAAAATGGACGAATGCAGAAGGAAGTATAATGGATGAGATTGAATACAGAAGGCTAATATGGTATGGACACGTAAGAAGAATGCAGGATGGAAGACTACCAAATGCCGTCTTTACATGGAAAATTGAAAGAAGGAGAAGGAAAGGATGACCAAGAACTACCTGGAAGAATAACATTCAGATTTTAATGTGGAAATTTGGTGTAACGGATGAAGACACATAGGACAGAGAACGATGGAGAACTTTAATTAAGGGATATTTGTGAATGTCTGTTATAAACTGATAGTCTGTAAGTCCGTAGTCATTTATGTATTTTTTTAAAACTCATGTTAATGACTGTAAAAAGATTGGTTGGAGAAAACCCTCAATGATGAGGAAAATTCTCAAATAAATGAATGAAATTAGTATTTATAATAAAAAGCCGTCGGCTCCCTGGCTTAAGTGGTTAGACACTCGCTCTCCACCTCTGGGCACAGATTTCGCGTCTCGGTCACTCTATATGGGGTTTGTGATGAAGGAAGGTACAGATTATTTTCAGGGTTACTCTCGTTTTGTCATGCCAAAACATAATTCCATCACTCCTATATTTCATATACTCCTATGATGGTGTGACAAGCCTATTCGCCTGATATCCTTCATATCATAGACCTTCAGTAATAGGGGCTTCGTCTCATCTTATCCCTTGATATGAAATTACGCCGGACACGAGTAGAGAGGTTAATAACTAACTCTCCCCTACATCACCAAGCATAGTAAAACATCCTGAAGCTACAGTTAATTTATATATATAGTCCACCTCTGTGGTCTCGAGGTAGTGTAATGCCTTGTCACGCAGCGGGCCCGGGTTCGATTCCCGGTCGGGAAAGGCTCCTGGGTAAGGTTCTTTCGGGGTTTTTCCTCACCCACAAATGTCTGGAAACTTAGGGCACAACTGTCCCCGAAAATCATCTGGCCATCATCATCATCCTTATCATTATCATCATCATCATCATCATCATCATCATCAACCTTCACCGGTGTGGAAAGCAACGGGAAGCTACCACACCTATAATTCCCTAGTAAAGCTGCAAAGCGTAGCATGATAATGCTATGATTGCAGTGAAAGACCTGCCCATGAGCAGAACACATATATAATGTGTGTGTGTGTGTGTGTGTGTGTGTGCGTGTGTGTGTGTGTGTCATGAAAAGAAAAATTAAATGTCTGAACCGTGATTTGAACCCGGGATCTCTAAATCTATACTTTATTGCGTCACTGACTACCCTATCCAGGCATTTTAGTACAAACATGAATTTTCCTTCCTTATATACAAAATTCTCAAATCATAAGAAGCAACAGTAAGCGTCCGAGCTGCGAACTTATGGCTTCTATAACAAGAATGCATTTTAATGAGAATATCTTTACTTTATATCAGTGACGCTTTTATTTCTATATTACAATTAAATAATTTATATATATATATATATATATCTTAATATATAAAAATTACGTGTCACGTTGTTTGTCCGCGATGGAATCGTAAACTACTGAACCGATTTTAATACAATTTTGCATGCTGTATGCAGTTTGATCCAACTTGAGACTTAGGGAAGTTTATAACTAAATTTATAGTCGCATTATTTTTATTGCAAATTATTTGTTTATTATTTAACAAGAGTGAGTTCCATACGATTCTAACAGATGGCCGTTTAAGGTAATTGGTTTATTATTTAACCAGGTGGCTGTGCTTTTTGTTGCGACCGCGAATTTCAATTGAATTACCAAATATTGATTATTTCATAATTTAAGTGTGTTTGTGTTTATTTTATTTTTAATGTATTGATAATAATATTAATTGCGTGTGTAAGTATTAGTTTTAAGTAATCTGGCTGAAAGACAGCAACTTAATTTAAATTTAACTGGACCGAGAAGGGACATTGAACAATCTGGCGAATCAGTTCTAGAGACCATGAATGATAAGATATCAAGTGAATTTCCGCAAATTGTTATAGGCATATGTGACATAAATCTTACATTTAAGAAGAATGTCAATTTAAAAACATATGAAGGTCCTAAAGAACGGAATAACAGAACTGTAAGTAAGTCTGTTAGTTATAATAATATGCCTAATATTACAGAAACAATCTCCATACCTCAATTAAATGAAAAACAAGATGACTATAATATATCACAAGATATTACTATACAGATACGTCTTGATGATGATGAGAATCCAAACTGCCAACAAGTTCGTAGAAAAAAAACGAAAGTATAATGAAATCAGCAAGCTTCCTCAAAATATTCCATCAATAAATGTATATAATCCTTATGATACACTTATGGATGATACTGAGAATGCAGACACATAAATTCATCTCAATCAACAAAACCACTTCCACATAAACCACCAGCCATATTTATACCGGGTGTAGTTAACGTACCAGAACTAAAAAAAATGTGTAAAACAAAAACTTTCTGATTTAGATTTCTCACTTAGTTTACTACAACATAATTTAACGTATACCTTAGCCACAGTAATGCGTGGCCAGGACTTCTATATATATAAAACAAAGTCGGATTAGTTACACTATTTATAACTCAAGAACGGCTGGACCGATGTTTATGATCTTTGATTTGTTGGATTTGTTTCCGCCCCGAATAGCAAATAACTATTAAAACATCGGAAAAATTAACGTAAAAATATTTAAAGGCGATACGACGTTCGCCGGGCCAGCTAGTATATATATAAGATAGGATAAAGAAAGTAAACAAATAATTCCTATAGAGTGGATATAGGCTAAATCATAAATTGATGTTTGTTATAAAAAATGGAAGTGGTATATAGACGAAGAGGTTTTAATTTAACTTAATAATATTTGCCTTGTCGAGAGTTTTATTATTAATATTTGTTTCCATTTGGATTTAGAAGATTTTTAATTCCAAATTGTTACTTTTTTACGTGACTCTAATATTCTCACTCTCACGGTATGAGATTATTGAAATCGCTGTAAAATGTATATTTTTTTCCAATTAAATTTCAATAACAAGTTATATATAATTTTTAAGCTTCCATTATATTCTCTTCTGCTTTTTAGCATCTGGGTCAACGCGCACAATCGCATTTATACAAGAAAGAATAGCCTTTATTGATATCGATTGTGTATATTAATACTTCCATACCTCTGATACCAGGAATTCAATTACGTATATTACATTTGCCTGCTAGCAATCCGCTGCCAATAAAAGTTAAAACAATTTACAGTCATTTTTAATCTGAATATTAATTACAATGATAGTAATAACTGGTTCTTTAATTCGTGTGGTATTCATTAATACAATAATCATGTTTACTTTTCTATGCAAGTGAGAGTTTAAATTTAAAAAGTGTTTATAATACTTATATACTAAATAATTGAGTAACTCATTGAATCACTAAGATACTCTTTTGGTCCTTATTCTCAGTCAGCAGAATTCAGTTAATTTCATCCAGTTTCCTAAGATCACTTATTTTCACAATACGAGTTTCACACTTTGTCCCATTCATATTTAAGTATTGCGACGTACAAACTTATCTTTCATTTGTATTTAGGTTACATATATTGGTGGAACAAAGAGTACAGAAGCATGGAGAACTCTAAAAGTTTGAGATAAAATGCTCACAATAAAATGAAACTAAAAAATATATCCTTGTTCGAATGGAAAAGTATTTTAAAGAATTGTTATAAACAGACACAACACCAAGGAGAGTAGGAGTGACATAAACTTACATTTGGTTGTTTAAAATAGCAATATAATCGATAAAAAATTGAAAAGGTTGTGGTGAAGTTGGGTCAAGTGTAGAATTAATTAAGTGCGAAACAAAAATGTATTTGATTTAAGAATAATGTTATTCGAAATATGTTTAAATGGTGAAGAGGTGCCACGGAAATAGAAACAGGGACTGCTATCAGTAAAAAAATGAAAGAAGAGATTAATGTAAAAAGTAAGTAAATAGAGAAAATGGAATTTTAAATAGGCTATATTCAGCTGTTTGTATCGAAGAGTGTTAAAATACTTTCTACAGAACGGATATTAAAATATAGAAGAGTAGTTACAATCAGGACTTAGAGTAGGACGACTAACAGATGATCATGTATTTGTGATCAGACAGTTAATATAAAAGACAGAAATATTAAGGCGACAGATTCATTTTATAATTGTCGATTTAGATAAGACATATGATAGTGTACCATTGCATAAATTATGGAATGTATTAGAAGAGTAAACAATTTACAAGATCTTAATAACTGCAATACAAAGTATGTATAATAACATAATATCAAAAGTAAAAGTGAGAAAAAAAACCTTTATGATGATATTTTGTCACAAAGGGTCTCCGACAAGGGTGTATTATGTCCCCCATGTTATACAAAATATATTTACAAAGGTCCCTGAAAATCTGGAAGAGAAAATGTTCTGGAATATGTCTACTTATTAGCGAACAAAATATATAAATGTTGCTGTTTGGGGATAAACAAGTCATAAAAGCTCAAGAAAATAATGCAGAATATACGATTAGAACGTTTGTTGAAGATTATAATAAATGAGGATTAAAATGTAATTTTGAAATGACATTTTATAAGAGATGAGGTGAAAACACAACCGTTTCAGTGAGTTTTTCAAGATGGGAAAGGCATCAATAAAGGGTGCAATGATTTAATAAAAATTAAACAAGGAGAAAATAAAAGAGGATGAGAAAGATTAATTTTAATGTAGCCATAAATAAAATTATGGATTAAAACTCACTACTAACATGTAATCAAACATATTTTTAAATTTTAAATTTTATATAAATTGTGCAAATTACAGATTATGTGAAATCTAAATTTGGTTAGTTCCTTACAGCAATCATCAAATCCCTAATTACGGTCCGAAGTCATTTCATGTAATTCCATACTCCTATTTCATTTTAATAATGGATTTTGAGTAGGTTAGAAAAACATTAGGTAATTTTTGTGATCTGAGATCTTATATATCCAACGTCAATTTTATTTGTCTAAAACTGCATCCAAGATCGAAGAAATTATACTATCTACTTCTCTTATTCAAGATTGTTTGTATTTCGACTCCAAATTATTTAACCTCACTTCCATTATTTATCGCCTAACATAATAAAATCATAAGAACACATAATAATTTCTTGTTACAACACAATATTATTATTATTATTATTATTATTATTATTAAATATAGGATTCTCATCAATTCACATCATAAACTGACTTCATTTCCCACTACTGGAAACTCGCTACCACAGAAAATCAGGAGCTGGAAAATGTTAGACTCTTATCTTGGCTCTTGTCTATATAATGTCAATTTATTAATCAGTGATTCTTATGTTATTAAACTCATAATTATCATAAGTAATGCCACGAGTGATTTCCAGATTATCGATAAATTCACGATGTCACGAAGTGACGAGTGAATTTATCTAGAGAATTTGGAAATGAAGAGTGGCATTTGTTAGGACTATTTAACGAATAAAATTAAGCTGTTTACTCACAAATCATTATTTAAATATAACTATTTTAAAATATTGATATATTTAATGTAAATGGCGATGTTTGAAAACAAATGAGAAATGTTTGTTATGCTTCATTTGTTCATCACTGCAACCACATAATATTATTTATTGCCAAAGGATCGCAATATTGTAAGAATGCACCCTAGTGGAGAAAAAATAAAACACACCAAACTGTTTATAGCCAACATTATAGTCTATTAATTAATCTCTGATGTCCTATGATGTAAATATGCCAATTGTATTTTTCTGGAACGTTATTACATGGGAAATAATGCGTTTAAGAAAGTGCAAAGAGTGGTTTCTTTTTATTGTGGTATAATCAATTGCTAGAATTTTTTTTCTATTATATCCCGCAAGCAGTATCTGGTTACATTCGTGCACTATATTTACAATCTGGGAGCCATTTGTGTTCTAGGATTCTTACATTGTAATATATAAATTGCTATATTCAACGTATTTCTTAGAGAGTCACTACAAAATAGTGCTCTGGCCTATTCAGAATGTTGAAAATGAGGAGCTTTCTTTAATATGGTAAATTTATTTGATAAATTCTAGGTGAAACACGACTGTGATTGATTGTAAATCAAAATTCATTGAAACGCGATTGGTCTTTAACTCCCATTTGGGGCATGAGTTATTATTATTTTATTATAATCATTGCTTTATTATATTATTATCGTTATAATTACTAGTATATCACTTAAAAGTGATTCGAATTTTATCTAAATTTTTCCATGTTTTATAATATTTATTACAGCTTGTATTGCAATTGTAATACAGTATGTATAATGCATGTTGTGCTGGTTGAGTAGAAGAGAAGGACTTGTGGCTTTAACTCCGCCAGAATAAATAACTTATTATTATTATTATTATTATTATTATTATTATTATTATTATTATTATTATTATTATTATTATTATTATTATTATTATTATTATTATTATTTTGTGGGTAGGACTTTATTTAGAGTTTTATTTCGCCTGACAAAAAACTGCCGGGAATCTTTAAGACCCAAATAGTCCTCATACGCATTTGGCCATCATAATTAACCTATTATATCGCCTAGTTTAGTATAAATGGTGAATGAATTGTATATCATGTCTTAAATGTTCGCGTTGCCTCTAAGATGGTCCCAAATTTGAGCTGATCCCTCTTCCAGGGAGGGACTCCATGTCCTCGTGTGGTAAAAAAGTGGGTGTTCAAGATTTTAAAATCCCTCTCCCGACATATTGTGTCACTGTAAGGCACGAGTGATGTGGGCACGTGTAAAAAATCTATATAGGAAGAAGTTGAAATATAGTAAAAATACTACTACTACTACTACTAATAATAATAATAATAATAATAATAATTATTATTATTATTGTTATTATTATTATTACTATTATTATTATTATTATCATTGTTATATTGTGGCCCTGGAATTGACCTGATCATTTATCCAGGGAGGTGTTTCATGCGATCCCTTTGGTTCCCCGATCTAATAAATTGCGTCCTAGGTCCAGATAGGATTCTCTGTTTTCCTTATCTGTGTTAGTTATTAATTTTGTGCGGTGCTATTAATTTGTTATAAATAGAAATACTTTAATATTTGAAGAAAAAATTAATGAAGTGAACACCAAATTAAGTATACATAATTTTTAACTTTATTGACGTATTAAAAAAGATCAATCCGAAATATTTATGTTTTAAGTAGAATTTCAGCAAAGCAGGCTAAAAGGAGAAGGTAAAATGAACAATTTATTGCTGAAAAAACACTCTGTAAAATGGGACGAATTAGTACGTTCGAAACTGTAAAATATGCCAGTTAATTTTATTACCATAAGGTTAAGAATAGTTTTAGGCCCAATTTTTAACATTTGAAACTTTGGGAATCGATCCAGTCAACCTCTAGGCGGTGTAATAGTAATTCACTGGGACATGATTTACTTATAACCCTTTTTGTCCCGGAAATTAATTTACCATAAGTTCTAGTATCGGAAAACTATTTATTGCCGGCATAAAGGGAGAGTTTAAACTAGGGTAAAGAGTGGGAGAGATAGAGAGAGAGATTATTATTTTTTTGTTTACTTAATTTAGAATATCTATTTAGTACAAATAGTACTGTAGCATAGACAGCTGTGGTGAAAAGTCCTAAAAATGTTAGTGGAAGTTTATTGTTTTCTTACATTAATATTGTGGTAGAGATGCATTTACGAAGCTTGTAATGTAGTATCGTGTATGCTGTAAATTAATGAGGTTAGAAAATGTTTATTATGTCATGGCTTGTTAATTTAAAGAGCGTCAATGCTGAGTAATTTGTAGACCGCGATCCCTTGGCTAAATGTCAAAATGTGGACTTTCAGCACAACCATATTAATTATCCACAAAGTGTGAATCCCTTAATAGAGAGTCATGTGGAATGATGCCAGAAAAATAACAAAAAAAATGAAATGGATGCACACCGTACACCTTCTAGAGGCCGCTATCATACTTAGTGTGACATTTGAAAATTAATTAAAGAATTCATAGAATTTTCTATTATATCTTGGCTTTCTGCCTAACGCATATTCGGTTTGTAATTTGTTTTACTGCATAGTACATTAGGCGAGTATATTTTGTATCACTGTCAAACATACAAATGTTGCAACCACGTGTTGATTTAAGCTTACACCTGTTTGTGTATAAATTTGCAATAATTTTCATATTTTATAGCTTCTGCTAACAAACCTGAGATATTAGTACATTCCAAATGAATGTTCTTTTTTTTTCCAATGTCACCAGGTTGAATTTTATGACATTTCTGTCTTTCTCTCCTGGCATTGGCGGAATAGTAATCCATATCTTAGGTTGGGGCACCTGGAAGGCGGAATTTCATTACCCCGATGATAAGATGGGCGATAAATGATAATGAAGCGCCAGGAGAGTTCTTAACTTAAACTTAACCTAAATTCCAGGCATTCACAACTACAGGTATAATTTCCTTAAAAAAATTGTATGGTCTGAGCGGGAATGGAACCCGGGACATCATGAATAGTAGTCAGAAACGCTGACCACTAGCCCAATGTTGCTATTGACATTGTAACCATGTTGAGATTATTATTATTTTTTTAAATGTTTACCAATCCTACTTCTAGGAATCAAAAGTGATGAAGAAATGTATACTCCATAACAAACGTCTAGGCCTTGTAAAGAGGACTGCGTAGATAATATTTTGAATATGAACCTTTGCCCGGAAACCTACCGTTTTCGTGCTGTAGGCACAGGTTTGTATTAAGCGTTTAAATCTCTCACGTCTGAAGATGTTTTCGATAGCAATTTAATTATTTACGACTCAATTGATTACATTTACACTACCCACTATTCACAGATTTGCGATAATATCTAATGTCAAGGGAAGATTATATGAAGCAGTCAGAGAACAAGGGGTACAAGTGACAAAAAATTAGTTAGGAGGAAATTAAGTTTAAAGATCAGCGAGAATATAAAATATCTGACAAGTCTCATAAATTGCGTTTGTGTACCTCATATGTGAGTCAGTTTATCCTCAAAATATGAACAGATTCAATATAAACATTAGCCCATACTGTAAGTTTTTTTGCATAAAGTGTCACTTATACCCCTTGTCCTCCAAGCAATATTTTGAAATAAATTATCCAAGAACAGTAGATTCATACCAAAGTTTTATTATAACTCGAAATACGTACTTATCCAAAGAGTTACATATTACGGCAAAATTTACAAAATCAGTTTTGAAGTTCATTGCACTTAAACTTGCATTCATGGATACATTCCCTTACCCGCCTCTCCACATGTTTCCCTTCCTGTTTGTATACTGTTTGCCTTCATTCCTTCTTCTTTTTGTTTTATTTTGTACCTAATTTCCTGATTTACTAATCCTCTTTCTACCAACGTGCAATATTGGAGCATCTTCTTCTTCTGTATGTCTTGTAATACCAGATTCTTCAATGTCATCTTCATTGGAACGAGTCAAGAAAACAAAAACACCAATGATTAATCTTCATATTTAAAAAAAAAAAGCACGTTTATTATAAACATTATTAGATTGCAAATCCTGTACATCTTAATCACATTATATCTTTAGATTGTTAAATCATTTCCAATTATTTCAAAATGTATTGCTAAAAAGTATTATTTTATAATATACAATTGTGAAAATATAGATAAAGTAGTTAAAACATTCTACTTGCCACGAAGGCTGAAGTTACGTCCATGCTCATGTTCATCAGATTCTGATTCAGACATAATATTTTCTGATAAATCAATAAACCTCGAATAATCATCAGCACTATATTAAATATTAATAATACAATCATAATCTTCACGTAAAATTTGTTAGGAACATTACAAATACAACGCTCTAAGCTCGAGTTCACCTAGCTGTTGGAAGCCAAGGAGTACAACTACAGAGTACCCCTTGTCCTCCAAGTAGAAGAGCTGTTTCTCCGAGTGATTTTCTAAGACTCCACTGTATGTCAGAACCTGTCAAACTCACACATATACCTCTTGGGCACCAAACAGTTTGTCGTATTAGCTAACCATTTCTGCAGTTAACTCTTTTTTTTAATGTCACTTGTACAGCTTGTCCTCTGACCACCTCATATAAACTTCACTTAGTTACAATATGAATGAGATGGAACGAGTGTACCAGAATATGATTCATAGGTATAATGTGTATAGTAATCTTAGTGGTCGCCACATCAAACCGCTGTCATAGTGGATAAGTACTAACTGCAATGTAAAGTAGGCCTATAGTAGACAAGTTTGATTACTTAGCGTATAAACAATTATTCTCAAAGTTACAAAGTGAAGCTTCTTCATTTTTCCTTTATCATTGGATACTGTCACGAAATCAGTGAATGTAGGGTTGTGTAAATGTAATTAATTGAGTCATAAATTATTAAATTACTATCGATTTTTCCCGGCAGACGTGGGAACTTGTTATTTCTACAACAGAAAAACGGCACGTTTCCGGGCAAATTGTTCTATTCCAAACGCTATTTTCTTAGATTCCTCCACAAGCCCTAGGAGTTTGTAATGGAAATTTCATTACACCATAAATGTATATATATATATATATATATATATATATATATATATATATCCATAGTAATTCTGCCCGAGCACAGGTCTTTCTGCAATCATAGCAGTTTTATGCTGTGCTTTGCAGCCTTACTAGAGAATTATAGGTGAGGTAGCTTCCCGTTGCTTTCCATACCGGTGAAGGATGATGATAATAATAAGGATGATGATGATGGCCGGATGATTTTCGGGGACCGTTGGGTCGTAAGCTTCCTGATAGTTGTCTTACAGGTGAGAAAAAATCCTGAAAAAACCTTACCCAGGAGCCTGTCCCGACCGGGAATCGACAAGGTGACAAGGCAGCAGTGCGCGCGGGGCGCGACATAACCACTATTAATAAACCACGCTTCTGCGACCATTTGTAGCCTTTTTTAAAAACCACGCAGACTGCTACCATTAATCCGGGATCGGGTTTTGTTATTGCTGTCTCTATTAACGTGGATCTGATTTCCAGCAAGGTTATCTATCACGAAGTTGCTTGCCTTGGGCCCATAGAAGGCAGCAATTGATTCATCTTTCTCTCTCAGATATATAGACATAAATAGTTAATGATTCTCAAATACATAGAGTGAGTGAAAAAGATAATAATTGACATTCCAGAAAGCTAAACAGCATAATAGCAAGGGAGCTGGAAATGATTTCCTACTTGAGTGAATTTCCGTCTAGGATTGAGAACAACTATCTGCAGATCAATAAAGCAGCAGATAAATAAAAGATGACCTTTAATAAAAACAAGTTGTCTGATTTAAAAACAAATTAACAAAAAAGAGTTTGATCATTCAGAGAGAAAACAAAATATAAACAAATAAATAGCAATATTCTTACAATGGAAAAATACACACCATACCTCACGCTACACTCATACTTGCGTCCGAATCAGGGACCACTTCTTCCCTGGTGTGCCGGACCAACTAAAGCACGCCGCTTCTCGGCTTCAGATCAGCTTGTCCATTAGAGCTTAATTCGCATCGCGGACTGGATGCCGATTCAATCTTTGAATCTGCTCAAAGAACTAAACGATGACTGCTTGAAAATTGAATGAATGATAATGTTCTGCCTGTGCACCACGTATATGAAGGTTCCGAAGTAGAGGGGAGATGCGCCGTAGACATTGCGCGGCAGGAAGGGTAAAGAGGGGAGAGTGGGAGTAACTACAAGGAGAAAAGGATATTGGCATAGTTCATAAATATTCCAGAGTAGGGAGGAGAACGACGTTACAATAATGAGCCGAAAAACACACTTTCGGTTCAGCAGTATATATACACCGTGTTCCAAAATGATTGGACGGGATTTTTAAGTTGTTTAATTTCCCTTACATGATATATATAAAATTTATATGTGATTAAAGAGTACTGGTTCGAGTTTTCATAACATACTATATAACTTAAGTGTTCGATATGAGCACCTTCAGTTTCACGGCACACATCTAGCCGATAGTCGAATTCCTCCCAAACCTTGGTGGTCAGCATATTTGGAGATTCAACAGCAGCAAAAATCCTTCTTTTCAAGTCTGGAAGGTATACATACCCCCGCAGGAGTAAATCACAAGGTGTGAGATCGGGAGTCCGTGGAGGCCACCGGGAATAAACCACGTCATCCGGATCGGCGCGTCCTATCCATCGTCGGGGAACATTATCGTTCAACCACTGTCGCACATCATTAAGAAAATGAGATGAGAGGAGACTTGTTGTCAAATGAAGTCTTGAGGTGCGGACTCATTTACCTGAGGTAAAAGATAAATCTGCACCATATCCAGATACGAGATGCCTTACACTGTTTTTTCATTGAAAACGAACGGCACGTAGATTTGTTGTTTGGACATAGCACAGACAACATTGACGTTCGGGGAATCTCTTTCATGTTGGATTACTGCATGTGGATTCGCCACCCCCCAAATACGCATATTATGTTTACTCACCTTGCCACTGGTATGACAACATGCTTCATCGCTAAACGCAAAACTACTAAAATTATCATTTTCTAGTGAACGTTGCATTTGCACGCAGAAATTGGTGCATGCCACTAGGTCCGCAGGTTATAGTACTTGCAGTAACTGTAACGGTAAGGTAGCATATGAATCCGCTTTCGTAGAACTCTCCACAATGTCGTAGTAGACATTTGCAATTCACGACCGGCACGCCGCACGGATTTTTGTAGACAACGTATGAAAGCTGCTCTGACATTTTCGATTCTTTCAATTGGTGTACATGGACGTCCTGGACTTTTCCATTTATAGATACATCCAATTGTTTCTAACAGTCTATACCATCAACGGATAGTTTTGTCTGTCGGAGGATCAATTCCAAATTGCCGTCGGAAAGCTCGCTGCACTGCAACAATGGAACCAGACCTCGCAAATTGCAACGCCATTTTCACAAATTTAACGCTGTGACGTAATAATGACAAGAAACAAATTACTGCATACAGGATATGAAACTTTCACGGTTTCTCTTTCATTGTAGCAAATAACCACGCATCCAATTTCGTTTGTAAAGCTATACCAACTACTTCAAACTACGTTCATAATTTTGGAACAATGTGTATATAGGATCCACATTTTTAACGTTCCAGCGCCAGCAACTTTGTTTTGTTGGAACCAAACTCGGCATATAACAATAAATCAATAGAAATAAGGTTGAGTTCGCTAACCATCAGTTAAGACAATGAGTTAATCTAAAGAAAAATATTAAAATATTGTCATATTGCCATTAACTTTTATTCTTTTTTTCGCAACGAAACTCTATATGTGCCATTGAAATAAAATATAAATTATATACACGTAAAACAATGTAATCGAATCATTTGGAGTGGGGGTTAAACTGAAAGCAGAAATTTAAAATCGCTCTAGCGGTCCCGATTGTTGTTTTCTTTCACAACGAAACGTGGCATGTAACATTTGTATAAGACATGTAAAATCGAGTTCGTTAATCAACAAAATATCGGACTATTGAGAATAGTGGTTAGCTTAAGAGTTTAACTTTAGGGAGAACATTTTCTAAGCTCTAACATCCACAATTTTTGTTTTCTCAAATTGAAACTTGGTATATACGAGTCAACTATCAAGAGAAAGGCATATTCCATAAGCCAATAAAATCGTACCATTAGGATTGGTGGTTTACCTGGGACCCAAAGTTTGAAAATTTCTCTACTGGTCCAATTTCTGTTTACTTACAACGAAACTTGATATGTTTGATTTAATTAGCAAATGAAAGACACTCCGCAAGCCAGCATCGAATCATAAATACGACGTGGCAAAAATTCGCTTAGTAGACGTAGTTCTGCACGACGCTTATTTTTAACCTTAATTTTAATTTCTAAATGCTTCAGCATCTTTGGTCATATCGTGTTTAGTAACTTACAGTGTTTATCAGACGGGTATGTACCGTAAGTCTAATATTGTGTGTTTTCATTTGACTTATGCAAATTTATCTCATAATATATATTAAGTCTAATTACTTATGAAATAAAATTATACAGTAAGAAATTCTTGCTTATTCACCAGAACGACTTACCCTTGATTTTTCAGTTTGTTATTGTGAATTATAGCTTTTATTCTGTATTTACTAATTTTTTTTATTTTAAACTTTTTCAAACAATTTGTATAACATTGTTTGACAATTTTTAAGTATTTATTTAAATACGCAAATCACAACATTATGACACCATTAGACAATTTTGTGATGCTGACTGCTATTTTCTCCACAGAGTATATTACTTAGTCTATGATTTTTCTATCGCTGGTTAGAACAGCGTTAGGAAGTGGATAAATAAGTCTACACCCATTTTTAATAAACAATTGGTAATTCTAATATTATTAATACATTTCTTTAACATAGTGAACCGAAAGTGCGATTTTCGGTTCGCTACAGCAGTGCCGTTATCCTCCTTGAACAGAAAGATTCGTGAACCATGCCAAAAATCCCTTCTCTATGCATCTACCCCCACTCTCCTTTTTACCTCTCCAGTTGCGCTGTTTGTCCTGCGCATCTCCCCTTCTACCTCGGAACGCTCAAATACGCTACGCACATTCAGAACATTATCATTCGATCTGAACTTTATGTTGAGACTACGTCGTCTGGAGTACGCAAGTGGCGTGGTTTGAGTTGTGGTCCGGAGGACCAGGGAAAGCAACCCTGGCTTGGACTGTTTATATGAATGAACTTGTTTGAGTGAGGTATGGTATATTTTTGATGTTAATGATTATTATTTATTTTTGTTTAAATTCAAGAATGATCAATATTTATATTTGTTATATTTTTCCTATACTTCAGATGTCTTGTTTTATATTAAACATCATTTTTATATACATCCTGGTTAATGTTCAAATTATTTATGTGCAGGCTGCTGTTCGATATATTCCCGTACATAAACTTACTTATTTAGGAGATCATACAAGCTTCCTTTTTTTCCGTCTAGCATTCATGGTTAATGATAATAATAATGATACATCCAGTTTAACCAAGAATCATAGATTACTCAAGTGTTTCAAGACCTATTGTTGATTGATGTTTAAGTGTTTGGAAAAGAAAGATGAATCAATCTTTGCTTCTTATGGGCCCGGGCAAAGGCTTTTGAATAATAACCTTGATTGTTATGAACTCAAGTCCAATATATATATACAACGGATGCAAAAGACGATACATGGCGGCGTAATAATGGAGCGCGTTTCTTATAAAATAAACTGCATAAAATGGTTTCGCAGCGCGTGGTTCATATTAATATTAGAATCCGCATAAATGGTAGCAGTTAGCGTGGTTAAGATCTCTGCACAATAGATTTGGGGATTTATTGCAAAGATTGGACAATTCAATTTTCATAGCGACGTGCTGCCATCTAGCATAAGCTGTATAAACTTTAGTACGATGTTGATAATAATCGATATGTGGCAAGGATGATAATCGATATGTGGTTCGATGGTGGGTTATCGCTGGCTCTATAAACTCTGGCACATGCGCACTTGAAAATATTTCAGGTAAGTTAAAGTGATGAATCCCCAAATTCTTTATTATTTCCAAGTAGTTTTAGGAATTCATTGTTTAATTTTTTTATAAATTACAAAATTAATAATGATAGTGAAAATCTAATCAAACATTTTTCATGAGGTTTGATAAAGCGACAAGAAATCTAGATTTTAACCCAGGATCTCCAAAATAGACACTGAAGACACGGTTTTCTCGCTTTTGCTTAGATTTTATTCGCCTCATTTAAGTTGTGACTTGCCTGTTGGTCTCATGTCACCGTTCAGGCTACGAATCAAGAGGCCCGGTTTCGATTCGTGGTCTTGGATATACATATAATAAGAATTGACTGACTCCATCAGGGTTTGGGCATTTATGAGCGATTTTGTGTGCGTTTGTGGAGATTATATTCGTAAAATAAGGTTAAACAAATATATGCATAAAAATCAGTAAGTAAGAAAGCTAGTTGGAAAAAGTGAAAGTTAAAAAATTAAAATCTAAGCAATACGAAAAAATACATATTTACTTATTTTTGCAACAACAAACTTTAGTAACACGTCAGTTCTTCTGAATGCTTTAGCTATAAATGTCATTTCTCACTATTTTGTTTTTTTATTTAGTATTTTCATATTGTTTGAAATATTTATAGCATTTTCATATGGTTATATTACATTCATAAAAAATATTGTCTCTTGCTATTTTGTTTCATTTCCTATTCTCATTTTGTTTCGAATTTTTATTACCCCTTCATCTGTTTTAGCACATTGCTATCAACATTACAGTAGAAATTTAATCAAATTCGATCGTTAATACTTGGTGTTATATAAAAAAGTAATAAATACTTTACGATCGTGTTTACTTATGGTTCACATTGATGGAAATATATTATTCCAAAAGAAAATAAAAATCTTATAAAAGTCGAAATTCCAAATTAAATATATATTGTTGATCATTACGTTTATGTCATCAGCTTAATGCTTAATAGAACTGATAATAAAATGGCGGTATAATAGCCTACTACATATTACATTGCAGGAATTATGGAACATTTAAATTAATTCTCTAACTTATAAAGTCTGTTCTCCTTCAAAATTATAATTATAATTATTATTATTATTATATATTATTATTATTATTATTATTATTATTATATGCATTCTTCTATGAAAAGGTATCTTAGTCTTGGAAGATTAAATTCCACACTAAATATCATTGCGCCTAAATTCGATATTTGAGAGAACTGAGTTACACAGAAATGTCTCTAAAATATTACGATGGGGAGCATATTTTGCATGGATATGAAGTTCCTGGTCCGGCAGTGTTATGAGCTATTTGTTTAAAATAATAATAGTAATAATAATAATAATAATAATAATAATAATAATAATAATAGTCATTAATACCAATCTAGTACATTAAATCTTTGAGAAAATCAACTATAACTGCTGGGAGATACGACATGCTGAGCACATGTCACTCCTATACTACTATATGATCGTCTATCTCTGTTATTAACATATGTGGATGTGAGGTCATCTGCCGGTAGGAAGGGAAAGGGTCTTCAAGGCCTGGAGTAATATCTAATAGGCCCTACACGTAGTATTCCGTAAACTATTACTTTTAATCTAATCACATGAAATTATTTGTTCTTTAAAATATTCCGCGTAAATTCAAGATTTGCATTTGAAACACTCAGGTGTATTTTTTTAAATCGTTAAATGAAAAGCCGGATATCATTGGTTCAAATCTCACCACCTCAGGTAGATTTTCATTAGAATCAATTAATGTAAAACTTGAAATGTGGTTCAAATTTCAAGCAAAGTATTTTTGTTATTTTTTTAGTTGTTCAATTAAATTTCTAAAAGTTTTTTATTAAAAATATTTCAACGTAGAGCTGCAATTGTGGTTCAAATCTCGCCTATGTGTGAAGTATTCTTAGCTTGTAACCATTTTTTTAAATCTATGATCGAAGTGTCATTAAATACGTGTTTTTTTAATGTAGGCCTACAGCTCAGAATTATATAATTGGTTAAAATCCTATGCTAAAATACTTTCTTCTAAAACATTCAACACATATTTAAATAATTTTGTTTAAAATATGGACTGAAGTATATTTTTCTCAAAATAAATTTAATATCTATGCTTCAAATCTAGGCTCACATGTATTTTTTCCTCACTAATCATTCAACAAAAAATTGAATAATTATTATTCAAATGCCAATAACTAATTTTTCGGCGCTATCGAATCTGGATGTTCACAACCACGCAGACACTGTCCCAATCCTGAATATTTTCTATTCATTCCTTTATAATTCACCTGCCTAAAGTCATACTTAAAATTATTCTCACAGCTCATTCTTAGCCTATCTACTGGAATCATTGCTTCTGGTTATCCTGCAAGAACTTTCAATGCCCCTTTATCATTCCCCATTCTTTCGACTTATTGTATAGGGAAGTTCGGGTAATGTGGTCCCTTATGTTTGAGTGGAATCTTCTTTAATTAGTGCTGCCCTCGAACAGAAATTAGTTAACTTCTTCCCCTCATCAACTTTGACAGGTTCAAGGCCAGTTTCTTATATTCTTTGTGCGGAGATGGGTTTATTTGTGATATTTATGAAAATGACCACTTTAAAAGTTTTTCAAGCTAAGAATCAATTCTTAATTCCTCCTATTGAAAAAACGCATAAATATATTATATTATGTAGATGCTGTTTTAATATACTGACAGATTTGGTTTGATTTATGTGACATGGTGGCTGTATAAAATAATTGAACATAGCAAAGGAATTCGGTTAATGTGGGACCCTCCACGGGGACCTCGTGTATTTTATCAATGAAGATTCTACCTGTAAAAACCATTTACTTAATTTTATTTAATATCCTTGTAATTTTACTAAACCCAAAGACCGTCGTTTTCTGGAGTTGAATGACGTATGAATGTTATAATCAACAATAATTTGTCAAAACATTAAATAAATATCAACGCTTTTTAATTATGATCAGTTATAAATATTTTAAGACTAATCTGTGCCTGTCTGTATAAATTAACTGAGTAGATAAACTTAAAAATGGACTAAAATATAAGGTGGACTGTGGGTCCACTTTACCGGTATATAACGGTTAAAGTAGACTTTTCTTGTAATGTAATAAAAGTTCATAAATTATGAAGTTTTTTTCCATATTTGAATATGGATGCGGAGCTTACCTCGCTGCTCGCCATGACAACCGTGACGTCATGTTCTGTCTGAGGTGCTGCGATACTAAGTTCCCTAAGTGAAGTAGCCGAGAAGAAATTACCATCTGCTTCAAGGCTTTATGTATGGAATTCTTTCCTATCGCGCTATTCGGCTGTTGTTGTGACAGAAAAGAAGTTAAGAGCGTATGAAACATCCTCAGGAATGCAATTTCAGAAGAGACACTTTCTTCTTTTGGGAATATTACAATTAAGAAAGAAGTTCTACTGCAGTTAATGAAGACAAGCCCATTCCATGAACGTATGATCGACAAGTTTGCAGCCTAAAAGAACCGAATGTTTGATTTGATATACAAAAAATAAGTGAGTTCAATAATAATTAAGGTAAGCACGTGTACAAATAATATTTTTTCTTACTAGCTCTTCACCTAACTTCAAAGCCACGAGCCGCCACTGTAGTATAATTATACGTGCGACCATACGTTTAGTTTTATTGATATTGACTTTAGCCCCAGTTACTTAATTTAGTGTGTACATTAGTTGAAATCCCTCCTAGAGAATATAATTGTCTCTATTAAATAATCGAAATTGTTAGGTTTCTTGTTGTATTATGTCGCCTCCGTAAATGAAGCAGCTAGTCGACTTTTAGATAATGTATTATAAGTTGAGTGTTCGAGACTGCAACATTCCACATGGGACATGGGCGAGAACCATAGATTGCACGGCTGTCAACAACAGCGAAATGCAGTCATCATTCTGATTTTTAACACTTTTTTGTGTAGGTTTTCTTGAAGAATGCATCCTTTTTATAGTGTCTCTAATGGCATCTAAATTTAGATAAACGTGAATCATGTTATTAGTAAAGAGGGCTTGTGGTAAGGTGGTGCACTGCTTTGGAATGCGAGCTCAGCTTCAAGCGAAAAAATCTGTACTTCAGTATCACGAGTGTGTGTCGCACTTTGTCTTGAACGTCGCTATGAAAAAGTTATAAAATTGCAGGATATTATTAAATTTTCTCCATTTTATTTCGCTATTGGATAATTTCATTATTCGTTATATTAAACATTATAAATACGGTTAAGCTATTTTAGGGCATCGGGTAGTAATTTGGGCGCAAAGTATGTCCCTCTTACTAATAATCCATATATAACTTTTATACAAATAATGCTATTGTCTCATCTAAACTTAATGAAGCACAAATGCATTTTACCAAGATAATTAATAAAAATTCAATTGTTAGTATATTTTAAATTACTTTTAAGTATAAAATTCGTAAAAGGGTTCACTAACAGTATCAACAGTAATGTTACATTATTTTTTTATAGAAGTTCAGAAGAAGGAAGAAGGAAATATTTATTTAAATCTGATTGGGTTAGTTTTTTTTTTCTATGTTGATAATGGACAGACACAGTCTCATACTTAAATAACTTAATTACATGCTGAAAACAACCTGTTTACCGATGGTAGCAATCCCATATTTCTATCCTCAGTAGAATTTGAGATGCGGAATTTTGAAAAGAACATAGTTTTGATTGAATTTATCTGTGGTATTACTACCCTCTGTAACCTTTAGAAAGTGTTAGAATATTGTATAAAATAATAAAAGAATCATTGATGCTCATGCATGCATTGACATATAGCAATCTTTAACTAAAAAAATGCTATTCGAGTAGTTAAAATACGGATTCAGATTTTGGGGTTAGAGATTCTCTAATATATATGTATGTATGATGTATGTATGTATGTATATCTGTCCTTTATAGATTTCTAAACCGTTCAACCGATCTTCGTGAAAATTTGTATACACAGGTTTTCGGGTTCGCCGAATGTTTAGCCGTTATCTATTATGTTCTAAAATCATTAGGTGCAGGAGTTAACCTGAAACGAAAATTAAAAAATCGCTCTAGAGATCACATGTTTCGATTTTTCACAACGAAACTAAGTGTATCCTATTAATATATACCGAGGTAGGTATTATCCAAAAATGAGCGAAATCAGGCAATTAGAAATGGAGATTTACTTGAAATCCGAAATTAAAAACTGCCTAAATGACAGGACCGATTTTGATGAATTTTTTTGTGTGTGTTTGAATGGCTCCCTGGATGGTTTAGATTCACGCTTTGACCCCGTAAATGGCGCTGCGATCGGGTTATAGGAAATTTCTTAGGTCAATTGTGTAGTAATCTGCATTACCGACATATTCTGCGCGACTACAATGTGATGTCATAATTTAAGCTTCTTGTGCCACAACAGATGAAAGTGAGGAGTTTTCTTATTAGTTAGTGAATTTTACGGTAAAAAAGTAAGTTATATTTTTATCGTCTAGCCATGACACGAGAACCGAACGTTCGGGCAGGACGTCTGCCGGGTCTGCTAGTTTATTTATATTTATCTATTTCATGTAAGCGTAGTAGCCTTTTCAGTATCCTCAAGTGAAATTATGATAAATATAATTGCATCTCTGTGTTTAATCAATTATTTAGCACAAAATAATGCTCATTTTGAAATAAATTGTTTTCGTTTCTTCCAATTGTGCATGGGATCTTCATGTGAGCCAAAAGATAATTTGGAAATTTCTATTTTTGTTACATTAGTTATTAAGTATAAAAATTATTTACAATTTTCCTAAATTAATTCAGGGACAAATTTGATAGGAGTTGAGTGTTATCATTCATGATACAGTAGATTTGATAGGAGTTGAGTGTTATCATTCATGATACAGTAGATTTGATAGGAGTTGAGTGTTATCATTCATGATACAGTAGATTTGATAGGAGTTGAGTGTTATCATTCATGATACAGTAGATTTGATAGGAGTTGAGTGTTATCATTCATGATACAGTAGATTTTTAGTAAGTTTTATGATTTATATTGTGCTGTCACCAAACCTTAACAGTTATAAGTAGGGACCGGTTACTTGGGTTTTACCTATTTTTTCTTACTTCTAAAACGAAAAATACTTTTCCGAATTACACATAAAAGGGACATGTTCATGAATTCTGTAATACCAAATAAAAAAAATCGAATTGCATGTTATTAAATTTAGATCCATTTACAGCGTTTATTCTTTGATGTAGTTGTTTGAGAGAAATTCCACCTGCCAAAAAATTCAAATAAAGTAACTAAATAGTATACATTTTTGCCAGACCTTCACTTTTTCTTGGGAGTGAATAATTGTCTTCAATACGGTCAGTACCCCGAAACAAAATTATAAAAATAGATGTATGATTTCTTGCTCACTATATAAAGGAGGGAAATATGACACGGGAAGTGACTAACAATGTACAATCCATAATCCTTTAATAAAATAATCACCTCTTTGATAATTCATAGAAAATGGTTTTATGTTCATTGTTGTTCCTCTCTTTTGTAAATGTGACTTAGCACCTTTTCAGGTTGCTATTGTTGTCAACACCGTTACAACTGTTACAAATGTAGCTTTTAATGAAGAGAGGTGGATAAATATATCTTTTTCTGTCTGAAATTTACCTGCTAACTTGAGATTTTAGTTCTGGTGTAGATCTCTCAGTGACTAATAGTGTAGTTTCAGCGAGTTTTAAGTAATGTCGAAACAAGTATAATCTATATAGAACAGCAGTGGATTGGATGCGATTCTAATTTTAGCACAGACTGCAAAGTGATTTATATGTATTGTCAGAAAAAAACTTAAGAATTGATTTTATTTACTTACTTTTATTTGTTAATTTATCTATCTGCCATATATACTTTATTTGTATGTGATTATTAAGGCATGAATTTTAATCTTCGTGCCGTTTATGAAAATTTTGCACACTTTAAAGATAAAAATGTATTCAAACATCTAATCCGTATATTGAAAACCTAAAAAAAAAGAACCTATTTTAAGTTTTTGAAAACCTAAAGTACAATTTTAAAAACCTAAGAATCCAGTCCCTAGTTATAAGTAAAGTATAATATTATGTAATATATTTATTCGAACACTCACAACTATTTAGAGTTTTTCAGAGTGACAAAAATTTCATCCTTTCGGGTAAATATACTGTATAGGATATAAAAGGGTCTAAAGACGTTATGCTCTCTATATATTTTTTAATTTTATACATTTTTACACCTCCATTAAACAAATAAGTCCCGCGCCGTAGCCGAGTGGTTAAGGCAGGAAGCCTTGGCGCAGAGCTACGGGACTTGCGCTGGTTTGAGTCTCCATGGGAGAAGACATTTTCTCATGGTATTTCGGCCAGTATGGGACCTGTGTCCACCCAGCATCGTGAGGCATTTGGGTAGCTACAATAAGTAGCGGTTCCAGGTTGAGGAAACCAGCTATAACGGCTGGGGGACTCAACATGCTGACCACATGTCACCTCTACACTGGCTAGGTGATCATCTACCTCTGTGATTGACACATGTGGATGTGAGGCCAGCAGTCGGTTGGTAGGCTAAGGGCCTTCTAGACATGTCGCGCTATGGAATTATTATTATTAATTATACAAATAAAATCCCGAGCCCAACATATCGGAAGAGCCCTATTGAATTGTTTGCTATACTAATAAAAAAATGCATTATAATCACATGTTAGAATGATAGATATATCGATCTTAATTTCAGGTTTCATAATCAGATTTCGTCACTTGTCTTCTCGAGTAGTAACTCAGATGCTGAGTGGATTCCTGTCCAGATCCTACACACAAACAAAAATGTATATGTGATGCTAGTCAGACATGTTTACCGTTACAACACAGAGACGGTCCTTGTTCGATTGAATCAGTTATTTATTTGGCTGATTAACTTGTGAACATGCAACTAGTGGAGCCAATTATATTAAAATAAAATCTTTACGAAATCAAATAAAACCCGACATTTTCTAGAAGTAATTTTCAAATTCCTATTTAAACATTCATCCGCGTCATAAAAACTATGTATTCAATTTTGAAATATGAAATGATAAATTATTAAATTAGCGGGATATCTTAAACATAATTTCATCCCTATGGGAAAAATACTTGCTAAGAATTTAACTAATATTATTTTGTAGGATGAAATCGAAATTATTGAGGGATAAGAAACAAATGATACGCAAGAAAGTCCTACACGCAGGATGTTCGTAAAATAATTTAATTCCTCTAAAATCCATATTTATGGTTCAAAAAATTCCTGAATTGTGGTATATTTATTTCTTTTGTTAATTAAATCATAAGCCTATATATCAAGTTTCACGTAGTGCCGGGGGAAAGTTGTCTCATATAGTACGATCTCCGGTTGAGGCAATTTCCTAGGTGAGTTTTTACTTTTTTTTTTTTTTGGATTTTCTTCATATGAAGAAGAAATGTCGAAACCTTTAAGCCCTAAAAGGTCCCCGTATATCGTCCAGCTACCATAATCATCATCCGTATCATATTCACCTTGTTTGGTATGAATGAATGAATGAGTGAATGGTTTGTTTTATCGTAAATATTCATACCGTCTGGGAGGTGACCCTGATCACACAGTAATGGAGGCTCTCTAGTCTTTGAGTAACAAGAAATCCTCTCCCTGCAACAATACGTGTAGGAATGTGAAAATACGTACCTATAAGGGGAGAGGTTAAACTCAGTTAAAGAGAAATATGCTTCTTTGCGAGAAAAAAAATATAGTGATATTTAAATTTGGCTTTCGCAGGAACCCGCTCCCAATTGTCCATTTTCGCTAATTTTCGGAGAATATAGGCCTATTTATTTTATCTCAGTGGCGTATACTGAGTTTGATGGAGATAAAATTGTGGCCGTTAGAGTTTTAACATATAGGCTTAGACACACACAAAACTCTCTCTCTCTCTCTCTGTCTCTCTCTGTCTCTCTCTCTCTGTCTCTCTCTCTGTCCTCTCTTCTCTCTGTCTCTCTCTGTCTCTGCTCTCTCGTTCTCTCTTCTCTGGTTCCTCTCTCTCTCTTGTTTCTCTCTCCTCTGTCTCTCTCCTCTGTCTCTCTCTCTCTCTGCTCTCTCTCTCTCTGTCTCTCTCTCTCTCTCTCTCTCTCTCTCTCTCTCTCTCTCTGTCTCTCTCTCTCTGCTCTCTCTGTCCTCTCTCTGTCTGTCTCTCTCTCTGTCGGTCTCTCTTCTCTCTCTTTGTCTCTCTCTCTCTGTCTCCTCTCTGTCTGTCTCTCTCTCTCTGTCTCTCTCTCTCTCTGTCTCTCTCTCTCTGTCTCTCTCTCTCTCTGTCTCTCTCTCTCTGTCTCTCTCTCTCTCTGTCTCTCTCTCTGCTCTCTCTCTGTCTCTCTCTCTCTGTCCTCTCTCTCTCTCTGTCTCTCTCTCTCTCTGTCTCTCTCTCTCTCTGTCTCTCTCGTCTGTCTCTCTCTCTGTCTCTCTCTCTCTGTCGGTCTCTCTCTGTCTCTCTTCTCTCGTCCTGTCTCTCTCGTCTCTCTCTCTCTGTCTCTCTCTCTCTGTCTCTCTCTTTCTCTGTCTATCTCTCTGGTCTCTCTCTCTCTGTCTCTCTCTCCTGTTCTCTCTCTCTGTCTCTCTCTCTGTTGTCTCTCTCTCTGTCTCTCTCTTCTGTCTCTCTCTCTCTGTCTCTCTCTCTCTGTCTCTCTCTTCTCTGTTCTGCTCTCTCTCTGTTCTCTCTCTCTCTCCTCTCCTCTCTCTGTCTCTCTCTCTGTGTCTCTCTCTATCTGTCTCTCTGTCTCTCTCTCTCGGGTCTCTCTACTCTATGTCGCTCTATCTCTCTCGTCTCTCTCTCTTCTGTCTCTCTATGTATTCTCTCTC